>JBBMOL010000838.1:0-64774 GCA_037954665.1 Laguncularia racemosa
ATTTATTATTTACTCTTTTTTTTTTTTTTCAATTGGGGGAAGAGAGAGGAGGGGGATTAGTGCTTAATGCACTATGAAGAGTGGATGTTAAGCGAAATGTCAACTAAATGGTAGATGGGTTATTTTAGGTCTAGGCATGCCCAGGTCAACCCAAAGCAATCTGAGCTAATTGACAAAGGTTCTCTCCCCAACTTCAGGTCAACTTGTTTGGTGAGGTCTGCTTGACCCAGTCAGCTCAGCATAAAGACTCACGGAAGCAATTGAAGGTGATAACTACATAACTCGATGATCTAAAAACCTTGAAAGCACTAAGTGGAACATGCTCCACATATTTAGACCTCAACTGCTTTTCTATCTTCTCTATAAATACTAAGATTAATCCCTTAGGTGAAGAGATTTGAAATCTCTCTAACTCGTACTTCCTTGTTACTATTTTACACTCCTTTCCCTATACAATGTAACTTAAATATTAGAATAACCACATTTGATGATTCCGACACTCCCCATAACTCATTGCTCTTTGCTAATTTAAGGTTTAAAGCACCCCTTTTGAAAATCCACTTCTAATTGAATGAAGTGTAGCACGAATCATAAACTAATATAAGAAGTGAATAAACAATGGAATCGAGGATACTGTTGTTTGCCTCTTTTTCTTTTCTCTCTTTTTTTTTTTTTTTTGAAAATATGAGGGCAACGGAAACTTATCAGGATGCATGTATAAAGGTTTTCATTGTATATCCTTCTCAATGAAAATAACGACTATCTTAATGGATTTTATTGTTAGTATTGAATTTTTTTTTTAAGCATTACCACCTTCATTTAAGATTTTTAGGTATTATATCAATATCTTAAGAACTATCTTACTTTATTTGTAGATTTATATGAAGAGTTCTTAGGTGTCATATTATTGCATTTTTTTTTGATAATCTTTTCGTGAATTTTACAACAATCACTTTTAACCAACATTCTTTAAAAAAAAAAGTATGAGAAATCTTGAGAAGAGGATAAATTGAAGTAAAAATTTGTTTTGAAATGAAGTGTACATATTCTCCTATTTATATATGAGGATAAAAAAAAAAAAAAACCTTTGCAAATTTCGACGGCTAAAATAACATAATAAAAAAAAGATGCCGGTGATGTTTTTTGCATTTGCTGGAGGATTGGGTAAAAATATAAAATACTGTTACACTTGTAAAAAAAATTAAATAATTTTTTTTTTACGGATCTTTCTCTATTTTTTAAAAACCTCGAAAAGTAAGTTCTTAGTTTTGAATTTGGTGCTAAAAAACAGAGACGTAATTTGTAATGTTCATTCGAAATCTATTGGCCTATCTAATCAAAGCACAAATTTTTTTTGCTGAATGACATCCTCAAGACCTTGAATGAAGTTGTGAAATTTTTTTTTCTGAAGATCCATTAGAGTTCAATGCATTCTTTGCCAGGACTTTAATCTTCCTGATATTTTCCCGCATATCACCAGCGGAATGACCCATCATAAGGCGGTTGATACTTTCGGCGACCTCGTCTCTCCGGACAGGCCTTTTGTCACACAGATTAACTCCGATCTTCCAATCATCAACCACAAGCTTTCTGTTAGTAAATTGATCAGTATACAGAGGAAGACATATCATTGGAGCCTCACACCACATGCTGTCTATTAGTCCTTTCTAGTATTGATTTTCATCCACAATGTGTCAAGAAACTTTTCTAGTATTGAGTTCCATCCACAATGTGTCAAGAAACTTTTCTATTATTGAGTTCCATCCACAATGTGTCAAGAAACTACCTCCCGCAGGATGAGAGATCACATCAGTTTGAGAGCACCAGGGCACAATCGAGCCACGGCCTTTGACTTCCTCCTCAAGGCCCCTGCAGGGAAGGAACCGATTTCAACCAGGCTGGTCGATACACGAAACACCCAGATGAAATTCACTTGGCTAAGCAAAAGGCCACTGGCCATTTCAATCACTTCTTTGCTCGCATCGCAAAATCTACCGATCGAAATGTATAAAACCAAACATCTCGGCTTGTTGTCCAGCCACTGGATGCAATCAAATTCCGACCTCAGGCTAGTCGAAACAGAGCTGATGCTGGACAAACATTCAGGAAATATGGGGCAAATTTCGTAAACCGGTTTGTGCCCTTGCTAGGCAGTTACGGCTTCAAATTCAAGTTCTTGAATAGTGTTACAAATGATCATGTCTATCACTTTCACAGAAATTTCAAGTTCTATTTATGGTTTCCATCACTTTCACTGCCAAAGAAAATGAGAAAAAAAATAAAACCTCAATAAAAGGTGTGTTTGTTTTGTAGGAAATATTTTCTAGAATTTTTATTGTACATTTCTTACAATCAAAGTTTTAAAATTATTAAATATTATTGTAGTAATCTTGAGATGATATAATTACTATTGGCTTTTATTTAAAGCTAGGCAATAGTCATAGTTGATGTTTGATTGGAGGTGTTAACTAACATAAAAAATGTCAAATAAAAATTGGAAAAATTATATCAGAAGATCAACAGAAATAAGTTCAAATAAAGATTATTTGAACTTTCATATAGTTATAATAAAAATTAACATTCTATAAAGTGGCTCAAATAAGGAATTTTGTTGACTTATTATTATAACACCATTAAATTGTATTAATGTGCCACGTTATGTGATACATGGCGATGTGGTGCTGATAGACTTTGACAATGTTACTTCATTACAAATAAAATAGAAAAAAAGTAAATAAAATTATAAAAAAGAAAAGAAAATGAAAAATAGAAAAGGACAAATTGTAGACAAATAAAGAAAATCAGAAAAGAAAAAAATTAAAAAGAAACAAAATATTAATTAAATAAAATATTTTAAAATTAAAAAAAATAATATAACAAATACTGAAAAAATTAATAAAAAAATAGACCATTCCAACCAACACAAGTATTGACGAAACTTCTTAAAAAGTTAACAAAAATCCTATTTTTATTAGATTTGAAAAACAATGAGGACCTAAATGAAAAAGTGGATAAATGTTGATGACTAAATATGTATCATTAACTTTGAAATATTAACTTTTTAAAACCCAAAATCATGTATTAGAATTAGAAGTCAATATTATAAGTATAAATTACAACGAATACAAAAATATTGAATTTCAATTAAAAAACATAAAATAATAACGAAATATAATATACATAAACAAAGTATCAACTTGAGTTGAAGATATGATTAAGATTTAATTATTTGACGAAAAATTAGTTTACAATAGTAGGTTATAAGTGCGGTTGTTAAAATCGCGAGTTAACTCATACGATTCTACAAGTTACGATTTTGTGGAGTTTTTTCTAGTTGAGATAGATGTAAAATCGTTTGGGTATAAACTCATTATAGAATGTGAGATTATATTTACAATTTTACAAATTTAAGATCTTACTAATTCTATATGATTCTATATTTCTTTGTATTAGATGGAATTGCAAATTTGATAGCTTTGGTTATAAGTTGGCTAATTAGTTTGAGATTATTTTTTATATTTATCAAATTTAATTATAGTTGTTAGAAGATATTTTACAAGACGCTTGCACATATTCAAATATCATAAATACCCTATAAAATAAAGCCTCAACTGTATGCAGCAGAGGTTCCAGGATATGAACATTTTGGAATTGTTACCTAACTTATCATATATAATATCCACCTTAGAACTTATAAGCCCATTGAAAAAAAAAAGAACTTATAAGACCATGCAGAGTATAACGGATTTCAGGACTCGAACAGATTTTGATACTTGGTCCAAGTACTGGCCAGTCGTCCCAACAGCCACAGCAACAATAATCTGATCGAGCTCCGTCCTACTACTGCGCGATGAATTTTTTGGTTTTCTCCCAACGGGTGTCACATAATGCAAATCCAAGTATAGATCCTGTTTACGGACCAGCTCCATAGATGTGAAAAATCTTGATTTCTTCTGAAGAATCACAGTTTAATTAGAGAGTTCTTGTTTAAAACAAAGGCTGCAATTTTATGTATCAAAGAAACTGTACGAATGATGTTTAAAGTGAAAATTGAGTTGAATTTTTGTTTGTTTTTTACAAAGCCATTTATATTAGTATAAAGATATTAACTAACTAACTACTACCAAATATCTACACGTGGACCAATATACTATTTAGTGAACAATGAATAATCATTTCATGATTGAACAAATCCTTGGTGAATAAGAAATTGAGAAATTTCTTTATTCCATTGATGAGATGCTTGTTTATGTCCATAAAGTGATTTTTTAAGTTTGCAAACCTAATTTGGACCAACTTTAGAATAGCCTAATGGAGGAACCATATAAATCTCTTGATTTAAAAAACCATGAAGAAAAGCATTATTAATGTTAATTTGATACAAAGGCCAATTATAGGTAGTAGCTACTACCAATAAATTTTGATAGTACTCAATTTAACAACAGGGGAAAAGGTGTCATAATAATCAACTCCTTCAACCTGAGTATACCCTTCAGCTACTAACCTAGCCTTGTACTTCTCCACTGTTCCATCAAGCCTATATTTGATCTTGTACATCCACTTTAAACCGATGGGCTCCTTCCTTGAAGGTAAATGAGTAAGTTCCCAGGTGTCATTTAATTCTAATGCTTCAAGTTACTTAATCATTGTAGTTACCCACTCTTCAAGCCATGTAATTTGATCAATTAAAGATAGTGTTTCTATTACCATACTTGGATTATTAGATCCTGATAGATATGAAGCATCTATAATAGTTTGTTCAATTTGCATGTTTCATGTTTGATCATTAGACATACTCATGATTTCAATCTTTCAGAAGAAAAACAAACTTTAGAAGAATTTGATAGGTCTTAACACTCTAACATCATGTGAAAATTCTTGATTTCTTCTAAAGAATCATAGTTTAACTACAAAGTTCTTGTTTAAAAGAGAGGTTGCAATTTTGTGTATTAAAGAAACTGTATGAATGATTATTAAAATGAAAACTGAGTTGAGTTTTTGTTTGTTTGTTACAAAGCTATTTATATTGGTATAAAAATATCGACTAACTAACTACTACCAAATATCTACACGTGGACCAATATACTATTTACCCATATAATTAATATTCTTTACAATAGATTTGTCTATGTTTTTTATAATCTCATTGTACCTTAGTACCTTATTTGTATCACATAACATATATTTCAAGTGACTCTCATAAGATACTAATTGTATTTGTAATTTTTCTACTAATTTTGAGTAATAATAAATAGCAGTTGTATTTTCTTAATTGTTAGTATTTTATTTACAAATGATATATTAATTCTAGAATCTATTAATTTAAATTTTCAAATTAAAATATATACAAATTTTATATTATATAAACATTTAAAAAAAATAAAATTAACCGGCAAATCCAGCAGCATGTAATTTGGAATGTCAATTCGAAATCTATTGGCCTATCTAATCTAAGCACAAAATTTTTTTCTGAATGACATCCTCAAGACCTTGAGTGAAGCTTTGAAAATTCCTATATGAAGATCCATCAGAGTTCAATAATGCATTCTCCAGCAGGACTTTAATCTCCCTGATTTTTTTCTTCATCTCCCCAGCAGAATGATCGATCATAAGGCGGTTGATACTTTCGGCGACCTTGTCTCTCCGGACAGGCCTTTTGTCACACAGATCAACTCCGATCTTCCAGTCATCAACCAGAAGCTTTCTGTTAGTAAATTGATCACTATACAGAGGAAGACATATCATTGGAACCCCACACCACATACTTTCGAGTACTGAATTCCATCCACAATGTGTTAAGAAACCGCCTACTGCGGGGTGAGAGATCACGTCAGTTTGTGAGCACCAGGGCACAATCAAGCCACGGCCTTTGATTTCGTCCTCAAATCCAGCAGGCAAGGAACCGGTTTCAACCTGGCTGGTTGATACACGAAGCACCCAGATGAAATTCACTTGGCTAAGCAAAAGGCCACTGGCTACTTCAATCACGTCTTCTTTGCTCGCATTGCAATAGCTACCGAATGAAACGTACAAAACCGAACCTCTCGGCTTGTTGTCTAGCCAATGGATGCAATCAACTTCTGACCACAGGCTAGTCGAAACAGAGCTGATGCTGCAGAAACTTCCAAGAAATATGGGGCCAATTGCGTAAACCGGTTTGTGCTCTTGTAAGGCAGTTATGGCTTCAAATTCAAGTTCTTGAATAGTATTGCAAATTATCATGTCTGCACTTTTCACATCAGCAAATGCCTTAGCTAGTAGCTCATGAAACGCAGAGATTGTATCAGTCTCTTGAAAGTACGATATCAAGTCTTTTGGTTCGATTGAACGAATTCCCGGGATGTAATCAATCGCATCCTTACGATTATCTGATGAAAAAAGTACCAAAAAGCAGTGATATTAACTACATGAATCCTGTTCCAACTCCGTTATATTTTTTTATTATTGAAAGAACCAATATCAACAACTAAAATCAATTACTGATAGTCGATTTTTGAGCTTGAATATTTCGATTACAGAATTGAACTCAACATTGCATCCAAAATTGTGCATCTCGGCATCAAAAAGTGAATAGAAATATACCTTTGCTCGCATAATGACCATTAATCCTGAGGAGGTCCATATGATAATAAAGATCGAAAACCAAAGCCGGCTGGGTCCAGAAAGAAACATTCACCAGATTATACCTTCTGGCAATCATGGATGGCCATACATGAAACGTATCTGCAATCAAGCAATTAATAGGAGGATCCAAGTGAACTATTTTTTTCAAGAGTTCATCCACATGAGCAGATAAAACATGTATGCAAGCCTGGATATTTTGTTCCAGATTGAGTATACGATCGAATCCTAAAGGAAGACCATCGCTAATCGTCTTATACCGAATATCAAGACCGGATTTCTGTGCCTCAGCGAACATTTCATCATCGGTGCCACCATGAGTTTGCTTAGTTTTAGTCAGCTGGTGATGGATATGTTCCATGTTGACAAAGGTGATGGTGAAGCCTTTGGACGCAAGCTTCATGGCAAGATGGGCAAAGGGTCTCACATGGCCTTGCAAAGGAAGAGGTATCATAATAGCATGAGGCTTCGTCTTGCTGTTATCCATGTTTTTCTCAGTAAGAAAGGTTAATTCGGTGGTTTCCGGATGTGTTTAGAAGAGAATAATTGAGAGCCAAAGATAAAACATAATATTGTACTTATTGTCTATGTCCTTGTTTAAAAATGATGCTTGGTCTTTGATGGAACGGTAGCTGTTGCAACAAGCAACATTTGTTTTATGAACTCGAGAAGGACCATACTGACAATCTCCAAAGCCACCTTAGGCAGCGAAACGCAATACCAATTTATCGCTAGCACCAAAAGGTTTGAAAGGTACGTTCACTTGTTTTTTCACGTGAATTTATACGAGGGTTCAAATTATCGCGTTGAAGCACGAATCATTAACATGTGCTTTGCAGGTTTCCGAAGGAATCTCTCTCTCTCTCTCTTTTTCAATTTTTTTTCTAAACCAAGTCTTTGTCAGAAGGATAAAATATGCATAGATAGACAATAAAAAACAGAAAATTCTTCTATAGTGCCGTCCTTATAGACTTTGTCAGGACACAGAGCTAAGATATTATACTGAAGGTCAATACACATACACTTTGTAATTACCTGATCTACGAGGAAAATATCAGTTAACATTTTGGCTTTTTATGAAACACGCTATTACTCTCACGTATCTATCAAGTGATGACGAGAGAAATAAGGAGAATTGTATATAAATTAGAAGATCCAACTTTTACAAATATAGTAAAATAATTCTATTTTTTTTCTCCTCTTAATTGCAATGGAAAATAATTCTATTTCATTTTTTTTTTGGAAAAATCTAAATGAAGCTATCTTAGGTTTTTTTTCCTCATTTAAAATGGAGGCTGTCAAAATGTTTTATAAGTCAAGTTATTTTAATTCTAGCTAGTGTATATTTCTAAGTCTCAGATTAGTACTGTTTTTTTGTTTCTAAAATGCCAGTTACTGAAGAGTTTATCTTTGAAATATTTTCAAAAAGGATTCTAGCTCTATTTTTATTTAGGGATAGTATGTGTGCTAGATTTTATGCAAATCTATCAAAATCCCAGGAAAGTTTTCCTCCAGTTAAGTGTTTGCTTTTTGTTTTTTAAAACAAAATCATTTTTCGATTTTTTTCCCCTTTTCTAGGAAAGTTTATTTGCTACTTGGGACCTATAACTAAAATCATAGCCTAAGCTCATATTTTTATAAAAAGTGCTTTTAACTTTTGGAGTTAAAAGATCATGGCAACCAATAAGGTATATCAATCTGAAGGATATATTGGAAATGCAAGTTGGATATATCCATTAGAGCTATAAAACCTAATGTGCAACCAATTATAATGTAACCTTCTTTCGTCCTAATCATGCATAATCTAATGATAAAAAAGACTGAAGAGGAATATGATACGGAAAACAAGAAAAAGATATCCTTAAACTACAAGGCCTAACACATGCTTTTTCTACCTTTTATGTTCGCTTTAGTTTAATCGTGTAGCCTCTTGTAGCAGTGGTAAAGAGATATGGGATAAACTCATAGCTACTCGTGAAGGTGACTCTACAGTAAAAGAAAGCAAAATAAACATTCTAATACAAGACTATAAACTCTTTAAAATTAATCCTGGTGCAAAAAGACAACGAATGTATGATAGAACTAGTTTGTAGGAGAGTTGAGCAAAAGCTCACAAACTCACAATTGAGGCTATTATAGAAAACGCAATATGATTACAATCCTTTCAGAAATAAAAAAAAAAAAAACTATATTTGCGGTGTTTATGCCATATTGTCTCTTTATGCTAGTATAATGAAGGGTTTAATGATTATTAAGGAAGTAATATAGATTAAATAAACTCTTCTAACAAGGAGCCTAATTAGATTTGGGTTACAAAATCAAAACCATCTCCTTGTTTCTTTTGTAGGAATCAAAACAAGAAGATAAGATCGCTAGTATTTAGACAGCGGCTACTTAATTCATATAACTGGAGATGTTTCAAGATTTATTCCTTTAAAAGAAATGGATGAAGGATGTCTCGCTTTTGATGACAATAAGAGAGGCAAGATAATCCATATTTGTAATATTGGTAACACTCCTCCTTTTTCTATAGATAATGTACTGACAAATGGTTTAAAGTATGATCTTAATTGGTATAGAAAACTTGAACACGTGAAAATTATATTTTTTAATAGCTATGTTTTAAAAAACATATTAAATCTATTTTCAAAATAAAAAGACATGTGAGGATATGAATATCTTAAGATCAACTATTACTCAAAGCCTAAGAAGAAAATTTAATGTGTTTTCCTCAAAATTGGCAAAAACATTTTTTTTTTAGAAAATTAATTAAATGATTATAAATCTTCGGCGCTTTTCTGTAATTTATTAATTATTATGAATATTGGGTGTAATTTCCTAAAATTATTGATAATTATGAATTTTGTGATATTTTCCTGTGGAAATTAGGGTTTTCTAAGAAATTAGACTAAATTACCAAATTAAGTGTATCTTTGAATTATGTGAATTAAAAGCAACAAATTTAGAGCTTTTTAAGAGAAGAAATAGTATTTTCCAAAATTAAGATTTTTTAAGATAATTAACAAAAGTTTTGGAAATTGAGAGTTATGAAAATTAACACTTACAAAATTAATTATAATTAGGAAATTAAAAAAAAAGTATTTTTGTGGAAAAAAATACTTTCTTTTTGGTAAAATAACAAGTGAAAAGCGATAGTACGGAAGAATTTTAAAAAGAAAACTGCGGTAGGCTTGATTCCTTGATTCCCAATGGTATTCGTAGCACCCTGGGAGCAGCTTGAATTAGTAAAAATTAATTTCCATAGTTGCACCTTTCAAAGAGTAAACCCAAACATAATAAATTTACCCAATAGTTTTTATAGCTTTAACCTCTATGTCGCCAAAGCCGAATATTATGTCTTTCTAGAGCTCAGTTCTGTTCATTGAAATTAATCCTCCCAATTGATTTTAATATATATTTTTTCTTTTTGATAGTAACTATAATGTTAGTTTGATACATAAGAATAATATGAAATAAAATAGAATAAAATGAATGGAATAGATTAGAATCATGATAGGAATAATATATTCATTATTGTACTTGGAAACACACATAGAATGAAATATATATATATATATGTATATATAAAGCAGTAATTATAAAAAATACCCTTAATTATTATCATAACAAGATTAAAGGTATAATAGGAAACTAATTAAACTTCTATAAAGCTTATTATTTACCTTTTAAGCTTTTGAATCAATATCTAACCTGATTGATGTTGATATAGGAGTTGCTGCATCTTTGACATTTCCAAAATTAAAATTTTTTAGTATTTGATTGGTGTACTTTTCTTGATGTACAAATATACCATACTTTGTTTGCCTTATTAGGAGTCTAAGAAAGAAGTTGAGTTCTCTCATTAGTGACACTTCAAATTCTACCTACATCATCTTAGAAAACATCTTGCAATATTCTTCATTGGTAGAACCAAACACAGTATTATCTACATATATCTATACTATTAGAATATCATTATTATAATGTTTTAAGAATAATGTAGTATCAACTTTTCCTCTTTTGAATCCATTCTTAATTAAAAATTGACTAAGTCATTCATACCATGCTCTAGGATCCTGTTTTAATCCATATAAGGTCTTTTTAAGTTTGTAGACATAATCTGTCTTAAACAGATCTTCAAATCTTGGTGGTTGTTCTACATAGACTTCTTCCTTAATATGACCATTTAGGAAGGTGCTCTTAATGTCCATTTAAAATAGTTTAAAATTCTTTAGACATATATAAGATGACAATAACTTAATTGCCTCTAATCTTGCTATAGGTGCATAGGTCTCATCATAATCTATGCCTTCTTCTTGAGAGTATCCTTTTGTAACTAACCTAGCTTTATTTCTAACAACTTTTCCATATTCATCTAAATTTTTTTTGGAACACCTATTTGGTTCCTATTATGGATTTATCTTTTAGGTCTTGGTATTAATGACCATACTTGGTTTCTTTGAAATTGGTTTAACTCTTCTTGCATAGCATTTATCCAATTGTTATCAACCAGAGCTTCTTCTATTGAAGATAGTTCAGTTTCAGATAGTAATGCAAAATGGTTTTCTATATCCTTATAAATAGCTGTAGTCTTAATTCTAGTTTGAACATCACTTATTACCTATTTTATGGGATGATTGAGTTGAATTCTTATAGACTTAGATGGATGAATAGATACCAGGATAGGTTCTGATTTATCTTCTAAACTACCTTTTAAGTCATCTTCTAAGTTACCATCCGAGTTCATTTTTTCTCTAAATGTTCCTGGTGTATCGAACTCTATATTCTAATTTTCTTTAATTTTTCCACTCGAAACAGAGGAAACATTTTCAACATCTCTTTTAGATTTGATCAGGTTTTTATCAACAACATCATTTATTATTCCTTCTTCAACAAATCTTACATTTATAGATTCTCTAACTATTCTAGAAGACTTGTTAAATACACAATAAGCTTTACTGTTGATTGAATATCCTAAGAATATGGTTTCGTCAGCTCTTTCATCAAATTTTCTGAAAGCTATACCTGTTTTCTTCACAAAACACTTATTTCAAAAAACATGAAAATAGGAAACTTTAGGTTTTCTTCTTTTAAAAATTTCATATGATGTTTTTCTAATTAAAGGCCTTACATAAACACGATTAATGATGTAGAATGCAGTTGAAACGGCTTTAGCCGAAAAATATTGTGCTATACCACTTTCACTTAGTAAGGTACATGTCATATCTTAGATTGTTCTATTTTTACACTTAACTACTCCACTTTGTTGTGCAGTATAGGGAGTAGAAAAATTGTGTCTGATGCCATTTTCTCCACAAAATTTGATAAAGTTGTTATTTTCAAAGGATTTGTAGGCATTACTTTTATATCATAAAAACAGAACCTAAGTGTATCTAGAAAAATCATCAATTATTAAAAATCGATATTTGTTATCACCTAGACTTAAGATTCGTGTAGGGCAAAATACATCCAAATGCAATAGTTCTAATGGCCTTTTGGTTGAGGTA
The DNA here is from genome assembly GCA_037954665.1 of Laguncularia racemosa. NCBI lineage: Eukaryota > Viridiplantae > Streptophyta > Magnoliopsida > Myrtales > Combretaceae > Laguncularia > Laguncularia racemosa. Next base: position 12,129 of record JBBMOL010000838.1, read on the forward strand.
ATATTTTTACTCTTATGAGAAACGGTTACCATTTTATTTTTCAAACATGTAGCACAACGAATATCTTCTCTAATATTCAATTTTGGCAAGCCATTAATTAAGTTATTTTTTGATAAATTCTCTAATTGTGCAAAATTAACATGTCCTAACGTTTTATCCCAGAGATAAATACTATCATTAATAGATAAAAAGCAACTTTTAGCATCTACTTTAACAAGTTTACTTAGATAAATATTCTTTTTCCTATAGCTTTTAAAGAGTTTTATATTATCTTTATTATGGTTTATCGCAAAGTTGAATAATACTAAATAAATTATGCTTCACACCTTGTACTAGATATACATTTTTAATAACGAAAGGGAGAATGCCAATGTTAATAGTTGTGACGGTTCTTCCTATACTATCTTCACCAAACTTCACATATCCTTTTTTCTTTCCACTCAAGGCTTGTGAACAACGAAGCGTTACTAGTCATGTGACATGAACACCCACTGTTGAGATACCACATACTCTTAAGTTTTGCTTCGTGTTCCTGCAATCACCAAAAAAAGGATCATACCCTTTTTAGAACCTCAACAAGCTTGGGCCCTTTAAAATTCAAGCTTATGCTATTAAGTTGATTCACTTGATTTGGATTGTGCTTGTTATTTTTATAATAGTGATGCTTTACAATATGCTCTAACTTGTTATAGAAGAAACAAGCATAGGTATTAGTTACATGATAACATTTACTTACCTATCTTAATTGCCAACGATCAGGATACCTTCCGACATACCTCCTAACCGGTCTCCTATTGTATCGCTTGATAGGCTATTTTCTGTTCTAATGTACCTTCTGTCTTGTGACACAACTTTTCCTTTGTCCTTATTTTTATTATTTTCATCATTCTTTTGAATTAAAGTTTTATTTGATTTAATAAAAATAGGCCTTTTGACGATATTTGAGCTTTCTTCCTTATTATATCCTAAACTGGTTTTTGAGTTGTCAATTCTTTAAGCATAAATTAACATTTGTAATTTTTTATTGATTTCACCGAATTTACTAAGTGTGTTGTCAATTGTTTGAGAAAGTTCATTTATTCTAACTTTAAGATATTTAATTTCTTTTCTTAATAGAACATTCTCAATAGTTAAAGCATCCTTTGCTATGCATAGATTATTATTATCAATTTGTAAAACTTCAAAATCAGTTTTAAATTTGTCAATCTCATCAACTAAGAATGTATTCTTATGAGTCAACGTATTTTTCTCACCAACTAAAGCTCTATCTTCTAAATTAAGTTTGTTAATTTTAACATCTGGTCTAGTCAATGTATTTAGCAATTTTTTATTCTCAGCATAAACATTATCAGATAAATCCTCTTCTAATTTAGAATCAGAATGTACCTCAAACGTTTCCATGAGACACATGTTTGCTTCCTCATCTTCATCTTTAGAATTCTCTACATTAGTTTTTGAATCTTCTAGGTCACTCCAGGTTGATAATAGTGCTTTGCATTTCTTTTTGTACTTCTCAAGTTTCTTGATAAGCAGTGGACATTTATATTTTATATGACCCGGTTTCTTACATTCATAACATATCAATTCCTTCTTTTTTCTCTTTCTTTTCTTCCTTTTCTTTATACCCTTTTCTTGTATCGAATTTTCCACGATTAGAACCTAACCTTTTATTAAATGATGTTTTCTTTCCTTTTCTTTTTAGAAATTTACTAAGACATTTAGCTAGTAAATTTATGTCTTCATCCTCATTACTTTCTGCTTCTATATTAGAATTGTTATCCACTTCTGTAACTTTAAATGCTATGTTTCTTTTACTGTTGTCTTGATCAGAAGTATGCCTAATGTGAGATTCATATGCCATTAGTTTTTCTCTCAGTTGGCTTAATGTCAGTTTGTTCAAGTCTTGAGCTTCCTTGATCGTAGTCTTTTTAGCATCCCATGATTTGGGCAAGATTCTTAGAATTCTTATTATAAGGTTATCATCTTTTGGTTTATGATTAAGTAAAGATAATTGATTTGTAATTGCTATAAAACGATTAAAAGCTTCCTTAATATTTTCATCGGGCTTAAATCGAAATAACTCATATTCCTTCATTAATGAGTTAATCTTAATATCTTCGATTGTTGATGTTCTTTCATGAGTTTCATAGAGTGTGTCCTAAATTTCTTTCGTAGTCTTGCAAGAAGAAATCAAGTAATATTCAGAATGAGCTATTCTAGTAAGTAACAAGTTCTTAGCTTGATGATTCTTTTCAAGCTTTCTCTTATCAACTTCTATTAGAGTCTTATCTCCATCTTCTTCAATAGTTTCATCCCCAAATTATATGATTTCCCATGAGTTAAAGTCTGTCGCCTTAATGTAAGTTTCCATCCTAAATTTCCAATAACCAAAATTAGTACCATCAAAGTAAGGAGCATGATTAGTGGAAATAGAAATACTATTTTCAACCATAGGATCTTGAACTCAAAGTATTATTAAAGTCCCTGCTTTGATTCCAATTGTTAGTCTTAGATTGAGTAATCAAGAGGAGCGGGGTGAATTGATTACTTGTTAAATTTAAAAAAAAAATTACTAGTTAAAAGTAACCCCTTTGACTACTCAATTTATTTATGGCATGAAAACAATTATTTATAAACAATTATAAGCTATTATAGAATAGAAATTAAAAGATAGAGAGAATATAATCAGACAAGGCATTTATAGAGGTTCTGCCTTAAGCCTCAGTCTTCTCTTTCAGCTCTATTGCCAAGGATCTGGTTTTTTCACACTAGTATTGTTCCACTAATCCAAAATAAATTTAAGAGTTTACAATTGTTCTTACAATAGCTTGGCTTAAAAAACACTCTGCTCTGCCTATCTAGCCTATTCTAAGGCTATTCACAGATTTACAGAGTTACAAGTAACCTCTCACTAATACATGAGTCTAGCTTTCAAGAATTATAAAAAACAGATGAGGAATTAAGAATTTGTATCCTCTAAAAATTAATTCAACTGTAAAAGATAGAGTAGCTTCTAAGTTAATCTTTGAATTTTGATACTATTTTGAATTGTCTTCTACTTCTTGAATATTTTGATTTTGCTTTTATTTATACACAAAAAATGTAATGACTACGTCGTTGATTTGCCTTTAACTAGAAAGTTTGTTGCCATGATCTTACTTTAAATGCTTGGGAATTATCCCAAGAGATTTGTAGATATCTGCTGGATTTTGAAACTTAAATTCGATATCTTCATAATATTTTTTAGAAATTCTGTTGAATTTAATGTTGAAAATAGTCCAAATATATCTTTACATCGAGATATATCTTATCTGCACAAAATCAATCACTCATTGATTTTGAGGAATGTCTAAGAATTCTTTCTCTCATCCTTGAATTCACTAAGGTATGTGATCTCTGATATAAACCTTTTAATATTGATCTTCTTGTAGCAAACCAGATATGTGAGATCAATCATGAATTAATCATGATTTAATTGAATCTCTTAATTCCAAAATTAATCAGTTAGATTTTTATGGATATTTTTCCTATTTTAGTGAAACATATTATCTAAATGCCGATCTTCTTGTAGTAGAATCAAATATATGAAATTAATCAAGAACGATATAATTCAATCTCATAATTCCAAAATTAAACACTTAGATCCCCATAGATATTTGTCTTACTTTAGTGAAACAAATTGAATATGTTACCCAAATATATTTAATAAGTAGAGCTAGGTCTTCAAGATTGAAAGTTAACCAACTTACTCTGATGTATGAAACTGTTTTGTTTATAAGAACTTGTAACCGTAATTTCTTCTGACTTATCTTTTGAGTTCTTGTTATTCTTCAAAATGAACACCTTCTGACTTATCTTCTGAGTAATTAAAAACAATGTAGCTTTTCTTTTAATTCTTAGTTCAAATTGTAAATATAATGAACTTCATTAAAAATATTTTGTACTTTTTGTTCAAAATATTTTAAGAGAGAGCATAACATATATAATAAAAATTTATATAAACTAAATACTAGAATATAAATTTCTAGAAGAATAACCGACCATTCGGCGAGTTATACATTCGGCGACTTCGTCTCTTCGAGCAAGCCTTTTGTCACATAGATTAACTCCAGTGCTCCAATCATCCACCACAAGCATTCTATTAGTAAATTGATCGGAATACAAGGGAAGGCATATCATTGGAACCCTACACCAAATCCTTACTAATACTGATTTCCATCCACAAATGTGTTAAGAGACCGCCTCCGGGCAGTGGTATCATCAATGGTATCGTTATTCTGCTTAGCTTTGGTCAACTGGTGATGGATATGTTCCATGTTGTCAAAGGTGATGGCAAAGCCTTTGGATGCGAGTTTCATCGCAAGATGGACAAAAGGTCTCACATGGCCTTGTGAAAGTCGTTTAAGTGACTAAACGGATTAATTTGTTTCAACTTGCATTAACCTGTAGATTTGTATTTTTTGAGTTAAATGAGTTGGTCTGCCTAATTTACCGCTCTTATATAGCTTTAAGATTAAATAGGTCAATTCGTCTTAACTCGCATTGATTTGCGTATCAGTAGGAGCCAACTTGCTTTAATCCGCTTTATAAACAGATTTAAAGTTTTTTACCCAACTTGTAATTTTTTATGGAATAAACAAACTGGTCTGAATGACTTTCTTCATTTGCATGGCTTTAAGAATAGTTACCTTGTTTTTGCCCATATATTTTTCAGTGAGATTGGTTTAGTTCCAGGATATTTTCAAGAAAGAACAATCGATATGTTTTCCTTGTTTGAAAGGATGTTTGGTCTCACTGAAAAAACAGCAAATTCTTCTACGGAGCAGAGCCATATTTGAAGACCAAATCTTACAAAATCATGATTAACTTTTTTGAAATAATATGGGAAAAAAAATTATCATGACATGTTTGCATTACAAAATAAGCTTGGTATTACATAGAACTTCTGTTATGATTGAAGAAAGAAGACAAAAAGTGGATGTGTGGCTATTTAATGTCATCCATCTTGTGTGTGATCTGTACTATGTTAGCTATATGTTAGCCATGTGTTATGTTAAGTACAGTCCGCACATGCGTATGACAGGTGTTGTAGTCGACCATTCGTGTTAAGGATAGAATGCATATGGGTAGCGCAAGTGTCGGTCATGTAAATATCAGTTACTAGAAAATAGGTGGTTATGTTTTGTTGTCATGTAATCAGTAAAATTAGGGACAAAATAAATAAATAAATAAAGCAGATCTTATTTTACTAGAAAAAAATATTAAAGATTAATAAGGGTAAAGAGGCTCATAGTGCAGAATTTATTCCTAATTGCCCTATAACAAGAGCACCCACTCGATTCGATAATATCGTCCAAGATAAATAAATCACAGGATTTTTGTTCATTTTATTTAATAGTATAAAAATTTAACAATAATATAAACAAAATTTATTAACCAAAAACCTTAAATTAATACTTTTTTTTAGTCATCAACCCATCACTACCATCATGAAATAAAAGTATATTAAATAATATTAAACTGACTACCTAAACTTTATACTTTATTTATTTATTGATTTATTTTTATTACATCTAAAGTACAAAGTCAAACATAGAATCATTTTTATTTATTAAATTTTACATTTAAACTTTAAAACTCGTAAATGTTCTGTCTAATGGATTACTTTGTCATTTGTGTACAAATATAAACGATGAGACATAAAGTAATAAATATGACAATTCAGTTTGTTATTACATTTAGAGACTTTAAGAGCACTCCAAAATTTACACTGAGATTTTGGCATTGCCTGAAAAGCATGTATAAGGAAGGGATTAGCGGGATTAAGATGGATAAGGTAGGAACTCTTTCTCGATATCTTATCTTATAAGTATAAATTTTAAAATTTTAAAATTAAAATTTACTTATAAAATATTATAAGACATTATGTGAAATTGATAATTTTTTTTCTATTTAAATTCCTAACATTATCCGATTTTAATAAAATTAGATTTCCATTCACTACGTTAAATTGTCTATACATCCCTTCAGATCGACCTGCAACTATGTATGAAAACGTATAAAAAGGAAAAGCCACTCTCGCTAACGTGTAATTCATAAACTCTTTAACAAAACAGCCACTCTCCCTAACGTGCAATTCATACACCCTAACAACTGAAAATGATGTTCTAGCAGTATTTGGGTTGTGCTTAATTGATGATATATTACCTGAAGTCGTCTCTCACAAAAGTAACATATTGCGGCACTTGAGATGGCATATAATTTAGACATATATGTTTAGAGGTTGTACTGGAGATGACAACCCGGGATGTATCAATTTTTAAAACTAATTGGGGAAGACGGATCAAGCCACCCATCAACTTATAACAATTTAATTCCTTCTAATTAATCCTTTTTCCTTCGACGCAAGAGAGTAGTGCTTAAGTCTATCCCGAATGGAGGAGGATGAGGAGTCAAAGGTAGGTGGAACACTAGACAATTTATCTTTAGAAATGCTTATTGAAGGTTTGTGATACGAAAGGAAAACTTATAGATAAAAAATGGTTTACAAATGAGATTACTTTTTTATGTGTTACATAATCGATAAAAAGAGTTGCTAATAAATACTTCTAAAAGTTATTTATTTATTTGTTATTTATTATTTACTTTTTTTTTTCAATTGGGGGAAGAGAGAGGAGGGGGATTAGTGCTTAATGCACTATGAAGAGTGGATGCTAAGCGAAATGTCAACTAAATGGTAGATGGGTTATTTTAGGTCTAGGCATGCCCAGGTCAACCCAAAGCAATCTGAGCTAATTGACAAAGTTCTCTCCCCAACTTCAGGTCAACTTGTTTGGTGAGGTCTGCTTGATCCAATCAGCTCAGGATAAAGACTCACGGAAGCAATTGAAGGTGATAACTACATAACTCGATGATCTAAAAACCTTGAAAGCACTAAGTGGAACATGCTCCAAATATTTAGACCTCAACTGCTTTTCTATCTTCTCTATAAATACTAAGATTAATCCCTTAGGTGAAGAGATTTGAAATCTCTCTAACTCGTACTTCCTTGTTACTATTTTACACTCCTTTCCCTATACAATGTAACTTAAATATTAGAATAACCACATTTGATGATTCCGACACTCCCCATAACTCATTGCTCTTTGCTAATTTAAGGTTTAAAGCACCCCTTTTGAAAATCCACTTCTAATTGAATGAAGTGTAGCACGAATCATAAACTAATATAAGAAGTGAATAAACAATGGAATCGAGGATACTGTTGTTTGCCTCTTTTTCTTTTCTCTCTCTTTTTTTTTTTTTTTGAAAATATGAGGGCAACGGAAACTTATCAGGATGCATGTATAAAGGTTTTCATTGTATATCCTTCTCAATGAAAATAACGACTATCTTAATGGATTTTATTGTTAGTATTGAATTTTTTTTTTTTAAGAGCATTACCACCTTCATTTAAGATTTTTAGGTATTATATCAATATCTTAAGAATTATCTTACTTTATTTGTAGATTTATAAGAAGAGTTCTTAGGTGTCATATTAATGCATTTTTTTTAATAATTTTTTCGTGAATTTTACAACAATCACTTTTAATCAACCTTCTTTTAAAAAAAAAAGTACGAGAAATCTTGTGAAGAGGATAAATTGAAGTAAAAATTTGTTTTGAAATGAAGTGTACATATTCTCCTATTTATATATGAGGATAAAAAAAAAAAAACCTTTGCAAATTTCGACGGCTAAAATAATAATAATAAAAAAAAGATGCCGGTGATGTTTTTTGCATTTGCTGGAGGATTGGGTAAAAATTTAAAATAATGTTACACTTGTAAAAAAAATTAAATAATTTTTTTTAAGGATCTTTCTCTATTTTTTAAAAACCTCGAAAAGTAAGTTCTTAGTTTTGAATTTGGTGCTAAAAAACAGAGACGTAATTTGTAATGTTCATTCGAAATCTATTGGCCTATCTAATCAAAGCACAAATTTTTTTTTTCTGAATGACATCCTCAAGACCTTGAATGAAGTTGTGAATTTTTTTTTTCTGAAGATCCATTAGTGTTCAATGCATTCTTTGCCAGGACTTTAATCTTCCTGATATTTTCCCTCATATCACCAGCGGAATGACCCATCATAAGGCGGTTGATACTTTCGGCGACCTCGTCTCTCCGGACAGGCCTTTTGTCACACAGATTAACTCCGATCTTCCAATCATCAACCACAAGCTTTCTGTTAGTAAATTGATCAGTATACAGAGGAAGACATATCATTGGAGCCTCACACCACATGCTCTGTTAGTACTTTCTAGTATTGAGTTTCATCAAGAAACTTTTCTAGTATTGAGTTCCATCCTCAATGTGTCAAGAAACTACCTCCCGCAGGATGAGAGATCACATCAGTTTGAGAGCACCAGGGCACAATCGAGCCACGGCCTTTGACTTCCTCCTCAAGGCCAGCAGGCAAGGAACCGATTTCAACCAGGCTGGTCGATACACGAAACACCCAGATGAAATTCACTTGGCTAAGCAAAAGGCCACTGGCCATTTCAATCACTTCTTTGCTCACATCGCAAAATCTACCGATCGAAATGTATAAAACCAAACATCTCGGCTTGTTGTCCAGCCAGTGGATGCAATCAAATTCCGACCTCAGGCTAGTCGAAACAGAGCTGATGCTGGACAAACATTCAGGAAATATGGGGCCAATTTCGTAAACTGGTTTGTGCCCTTGCTAGGCAGTTACGACTTCAAATTCAAGTTTTTGAATAGTGGTACAAATGATCATGTCTATCACTTTCACAGAAATTTCAAGTTCTATTTATGGTTTCCATCACTTTCACTGCCAAAGAAAATGAGAAAAAAAAAAATAAAACCTCAATAAAAGGTGTGTTTGTTTTGTAGGAAATATTTTCTAGAATTTTTATTGTACATTTCTTACAATCAAAGTTTTAAAATTATTAAATATTATTGTAGTAATCTTGAGATGATATAATTACTATTGGCTTTTATTTAAAGCTAGGCAATAGTCATAGTTGATGTTTGATTGGAGGTGTTAACTAACATAAAAAATGTCAAATAAAAATTGGAAAAATTATATCATAAGATCAACAGAAATAAGTTCAAATAAAGATTTGAACTTTCATATAGTTATAATAAAAATTAACATTGTATAAAGTGGCTCAAATAAGGAATTTTGTTGACTTATTATTATAACACCATTAAATTGTATTAATGTGACACGTTATGTGATACGTGGTGATGTAGTGCTGATAGGCTTTGACAATGTTACTTCATTACAAATAAAATAGAAAAAAAAAGCAAAAAAGTAAATAAAATTATAAAAAAGAAAAGAAAATGAAAATTAGAAAAGGACAAACTGTAGACAAATAAAGAAAATGAGAAAAGAAAAAAATTAAAAAGAAACAAAATATTAATTAAATAAAATATTTAAAAATTAAAAAAATAATATAACAAATACCGAAAAAATTAATAAAAAAAATAGACCATTCCAACCACCACAAGTATTGACAAAACTTCTTAAAAAGTTAACAAAAATCCTATTTTTATTAGATTTGAAAAACAATGAGGACCTAAATAAAAAAGTGGATAAATGTTGATGACTAAATATGTATCATTAACTTTGAAATATTAACTATTTTAAACCCAAAATCATGTATTAGAATTACAAGTCAATAGTATAAGTATAAATTACAACGAATACAAAAATATTGAATTTCAATTAAAAAAAGAAAATAATAACGAAATATAACATACATAAACAACGTATCAACTTGAGTTGAAGATATGATTAAGATTTAATTATTTAACAAAAAATTAGTTTACAATACTCGGTTATAAGTGCGGTTGTTAAAATCGTGAGTTAACTCATACGATTGTAGAAGTTACGATTTTGTGGAGTTTTTTCTAGTTGAGATAGATGCAAAATCGTTTGGGGATAGACTCATTATAGAATGTGAGTTTATATTTACAATTTTACAAATTTAAGATCTTACTAATTCTATACGATTCTATATTTCTTTGTATTAGATGGAATTGCAAATTTGATAGCTTTGGTTATAAGTTGGCTAATTAGTTTGAGATTATTTTTTATATTTATCAAATTTAATTATATTTGTTAGAAGATATTTTACAAGACGCTTGCACATATTCAAATATCATAAATACCCTATAAAATAAAGCCTCTACTGTATGCAGCAGAGGTTCCAGGATATGGACATTTTGGAATTGTTACCTAACTTATCATATATAATATCCACCTTAGAACTTATAAGCCCATTGAAAAAAAAAAGAACTTATAAGACCATGCAGAGTATAACGGATTTCAGGACTCGAACAGATTTTGATACTTGGTCCAAGTACTGGCCAGTCGTCCCAACAGCCGCAGCAACAATAATCTCATCGAGCTCCGTCCTACTACTGCGCGATGAATTTTATGGTTTTCTCCCAACGGGTGTCACATAATGCAAATCCAAGTATAGATCCAGTTTACGGACCAGCTCAATAGATGTGAAAAATCTTGATTTCTTCTGAAGAATCACAGTTTAATTGGAGAGTTCTTGTTTAAAACAAAGGCCGCAATTTTATGTATCAAAGAAACTGTACGAATGATGTTTAAAGTGAAAATTGAGTTGAGTTTTTGTTTGTTTTTTACAAAGCCATTTATATTAGTATAAAGATATTAACTAACTACTACCAAATATCTACACGTGGACCAATATACTATTTAGTGAACAATGAATAATCATTTCATGATTTAACAAATCCTTGGTGAATAAGAAATTGAGAAATTTCTTTATTCCATTGATGAGATGCTTGTTTATGTCCATAAAGTGATTTTTTAAGTTTGCAAACCTAATTTGGACCAACTTTAGAATAGCCTAATGGAGGAAACATATAACTCTCTTGATTTAAAAAACCATGAAGAAAAGCATTATTAATGTTAATTTGATACAAAGGCCAATTATAGGTAGTAGCTACTACCAATAAAATTTTGATAGTACTCAATTTAACAACAGGAGAAAAGGTGTCATAATAATCAACTCCTTCAACCTGAGTATACCCTTCAGCTACTAACCTAACCTTGTACCTCTCCATTGTTCCATCAAGCCTATATTTGATCTTGTACATCCACTTTGAACCAATGGGCTCCTTCCTTGAAGGTAAATGAGTAAGTTCCCAAGTGTCATTTAATTCTAATGCTTCAAGTTACTTAATCATTGTAGTTACCCACTCTTTAAGCCATGTAATTTGATCAATTAAAGATAATGTTTCCTATTACAATACTTGGATTATTAGATCCTGATAGATATAAAGCATCTGTAATAGTTTGTTCAATTTGCATGTTTCATGTTTGATCATTAGATATACTCATGATTTCAATCTTTCAGAAGAAAAACAAACTTTAGAAGAATTTGATAGGTCTTAACACTCTAACATCATGTGAAAATTCTTGATTTCTTCTAAAGAATCATAGTTTAACTACAAAGTTCTTGTTTAAAAGAGAGGTTGCAATTTTGTGTATTAAAGAAACTGTATGAATGATTATTAAAATGAAAACTGAGTTGAGTTTTTGTTTGTTTGTTACAAAGCTATTTATATTGGTATAAAAATATCGACTAACTAACTACTACCAAATATCTACACGTAGACAAATATACTCTTTACCCATATAATTAATATTCTTTACAATAGATTTGTCTATGTTTTTTATAATCTCATTGTACTTTAGTACCTTATTTGTATCACATAACATATATTTCAAGTGACTCTCATAGGATACTAATTGTATTTGTAATTTTTCTACTAATTTTGAGTAATAATAAATAGCAGTTATATTTTCTTAATTGTTAGTATTTTATTTACAAATGATATATTAATTCTAGAATCTATTAATTTAAATTTTCAAATTAAAATATATACAAATTTTATATTATATAAACATTTAAAAAAAATAAAATTAACCGGCAAATCCAGCAGCATGTAATTTGTAATGTCAATTCGAAATCTATTGGCCTATCTAATCTAAGCACAAAAATTTTTCTGAATGACATCCTCAAGACCTTGAGTGAAGCTTTGAAAATTCCTATATGAAGATCCATCAGAGTTCAATAATGCATTCTCCAGCAGGACTTTAATCTCCCTGATTTTTTTCTTCGTCCCCAGCAGAATGATCGATCATAAGGCGGTTGATACTTTCGGCGACCTTGTCTCTCCGGACAGGCCTTTTGTCACACAGATCAACTCCGATCTTCCGGTCATCAACCAGAAGCTTTCTGTTAGTAAATTGATCACTATACAGAGGAAGACATATCATTGGAACCCCACACCACATACTTTCGAGTACTGAATTCCATCCACAATGTGTTAAGAAACCGCCTACTGCGGGGTGAGAGATCACGTCAGTTTGTGAGCACCAGGGCACAATCAAACCACGGCCTTTGATTTCGTCCTCAAATCCAGCAGGCAAGGAACCGGTTTCAACCTGGCTGGTTGATACACGAAGCACCCAGATGAAATTCACTTGGCTAAGCAAAAGGCCACTGGCTACTTCAATCACGTCTTCTTTGCTCGCATTGCAATAGCTACCGAATGAAACGTACAAAACCGAACCTCTCGGCTTGTTGTCTAGCCAATGGATGCAATCAACTTCTGACCACAGGCTAGTCGAAACAGAGCTGATGCTGCAGAAACTTCCAAGAAATATGGGGCCAATTGCGTAAACCGGTTTGTGCTCTTGTAAGGCAGTTATGGCTTCAAATTCAAGTTCTTGAATAGTATTGCAAATTATCATGTCTGCACTTTTCACATCAGCAAATGCCCTAGCTAGTAGCTCATGAAACGCAGAGATTGTATCAGTTTCTTGAAGGTACGATGTCAAGTCTTTTGGTTCGATTGAACGAATTCCCGGGATGTAATCAATCGCATCCTTACGATTATCTGAAGAAAAAAGTACCAAAAAGCAGTGATATTAACTACATGAATCCTGTTCCAACTCCGTTATATTTTTTTATTATTGAAAGAACCAATATCAACAACTAAAATCAATTACTGATAGTCGATTTTTGAGCTTGAATATTTCGATTACAGAATTGAACTCAACATTGCATCCAAAATTGTGCATCTCGGCATCAAAAAGTGAATAGAAATATACCTTTGCTCGCATAATGACCATTAATCCTGAGGAGGTCCATATGATAATAAAGATCGAAAACCAAAGCCGGCTGGGTCCAGAACGAAACATTCACCAGATTATACCTTCTGGCAATCATGGATGGCCATACATGAAACGTATCTGCAATCAAGCAATTAATAGGAGGATCCAAGTGAACTATTTTTTTCAGGAGTTCATCCACATGAGCAGATAAAACATGTATGCAAGCTAATAAAATTTAAGAAAATGGAGAAGCTCATTTTATTCATCCTTTTGTCAAAGTTATATACAACTCAAGGCTATAGATAGCTACATATCTATTCTAAATAACAAATTGTGATATTTGAATATATATACAGCTAGATAAATCTAAATCATAACCAAAAACTAAATCACAAACAACCAAAACAGTTATACAAAGATAAACCATATCTAAACCATATTTCAGAAGTAATACACGACTGTGTCTCCTGACCGTGCCTGCAGCCGTGTCTGCTTTTGGGAGAGAAGATGACAGAACACACGGCCGTGCCTCCTAGCTGTGTAAGAGACCGTGTACGTTTCTGGGAATCATCCAAGTTTCTCACACGGCCGTCTCACACGGCCGTGCCTGACATGATACACGACTGTGTATCAATCTGATGTCCGCATCATTCTCAATACCCTCCCTCAAGGTGGAGCGTGAGGATTACGAATGCCTATCTTGCGAAGAAGAAATTGAAATTACTCTCGTCCTAAAGCCTTTATCCGGATGTTTGCCAACTGCTCAATGCTGCGAATATAAATGGTTTTGATCAGTCTGGCCCGTATTTCATCACGCACAAAATGACAATCAACCTCAATATGTTTTGTGCGTTCGTGAAAACAGGATTTGCAGCGATATGCATTACAGCTTGACTATCACAAAACACGGTAGTAGATTGATGATGATGCACGCCTAAGCACAGCAACAATCCTTTAAGCCATTTCAATTCACAAACCGTGGCTGCCAAAGATCGATATTCTGCTTCTGCCGAAGAACGAGAAACAGTATGTTGTTTCTTGGTCTTCCAGGAAATTGGAGAGTTTCCAAGAAAGACAAAATACCCGATAAGTGATCTTCGAGTCAAGGGACAACCTCCCCAATCTGAATCACAATAGGTTGTCAGCTCAAGATTGCACTCAGCTTTAAGAAGAATACCTTGTCCAGGACTACCTTTTAAATATCGAACTATTTGTAACGCTGCATCCCAGTGTTCTTTTCCTGGTTGTTGCATAAAATGAGCCAAAATATGAATACCATACGATAACTCAGGTCGAGTGAAAGTCAAATAAATCAAGCGTCCTACCAACCTCCAATATTGTTCAAGATCACGCACCAATTCACCTTTGGCAAGTGCAAGGTGGTGATTTTGTTCCATCGGAGATCTTGAAGGCTTAGCACCTAGTAACCCGGCATCATTAATGATGTCTAAGGCATATTTTCGCTGACACAAAAACATGCCTTCGTCATTTCTAGCTACTTCAAAGGACCCAAATCCTTCATATGAAAACACCGATTCTAGTATGTTTGAACTCATCTATCAAGTGTGGTTTACTTCCAGCAATGATGAGATCATCTACGTACACCAAGACATCCAATTGCATTTTATCTTGTATCAAAGTAAACAAGGAATAATCTGAACGAGATTGACAAAAACCATACCATTTTAGTGCTTCAACCAATTTTGCAAACCAACATCGCGGTGCTTGTCGTAAGCCATAAAGAGACTTCTTCAAACGACACACTTTTCCAGGTTGATGAGTATGAAATCCAGGAGGCATTTTCATATAAACTTCTTCTGCCAAATCTCCATGAAGAAAGGCATTATGGACATCCATTTGATGCAGTCCCCAACCGTTAGCCGCTGCTACAGAAAGAAATGTGCGCACTGTAACCATTTTTGCTACTGGGGCAAAAGTTTCATTGTAATCTATTCCTTCAACTTGATTATTTCCGAGAATCACCAAACGCGCTTTGTATTGCTCAATTGTGCCATCAGAATTATACTTAATTTTGTATACCCACTTGCTACCAATTGCTTTCTTCCCTTATGATAAGTCAACCAGAGTCCATGTTCTATTCTGTTCAAGTGCATCAATCTCTTTTTGCATAGCTTCTCTCCAACGTGCATCCTTCACTACCTGATGAAAGAATTTCGGCTCCATGTTGACTGTTATGGCTGCTAAAAAACCTTGATGACGTGGTGAGAAATTTGTGTAATTTATATATTGAGCTAAGTCATAGGACATACCTGAGGATGATGCTGGTTTGGCTGAACCTGTAGAGGGGCTATTACTGTGAGCAGCATAAGTCACACAATCTTTTAACCGTGTAGAAATTTTCTTAAATCGAAGGCCACGACCAAGGACCAACGAACCTTCTTCTACATTCTCCAATCTGACCTCTGGTGATGCATCACCCTCCCTGACTTCAGCACTAACATTTTGAGCATCATTCAATTGCTCGTGAGTTTCATCAGCAAGTTCTGTGAGGTCCTTTTCCTCTACCCCGATCAGATTAGTTTCTCCCTCGTCAACGCACTCATTTATTTGAGAGTGCACTGTATTATCCTTACTCATTTGTACACATGCATCTATATATGGAAACTCATTTTCATGAAAGACTACATCCCGAGACATAAAGTAGCGTCGTGTTTCTAAATCATACAATCTCCAACCTCTCTATCCAAATGGATAGCCCACGAAAATACATTTATGACTTTAACTAGCAAACTTATCCTTTTCACGATTCAAACTCCGTGCATAGCATAAACACCCAAATGTATGAATGTAGCGATAATCAGGTAGCTTACCATACAAAACTTCATAAGGTGATTTTCCTCCTAGCACCTGAGAAGGAGTGCGATTGATTAAATGCCCACCTGTTAACACACATTCCCCCAAAAATCAATTGGCAAGTTAGCTTGAAATCGCAATGCTCGAGCCACGTTAAGTATATGTCGATGCTTTCTTTCCACTCGTCCATTCTGTTGTGGTGTTCCCACATACGAAGTTTGATGTATTATCCCATTGTTTAAGAAATAACCTTTCAAGCTTATGAACTCACTTCCATTATTTCTTCTTACTATCTTAATGTTCTTATCAAATTGCCTACAAACCATAGCAACAAAATTTCGTAGGATGCATCCTACTTCAGTTTTAGCAATTAACAAATATATCCACACACATCTAGAAAAATCATCAACAATTGTGAGGAAGTAATTTGCATTAGAAGAACTAGAGACTCTATAAGGTCCCCACAAGTCACAATGAATAAGTTCAAATAATTCACCAGCTCTACTATCACTAGAATAAAACACACTTCTGGTTTGCTTTGCTTTGAAACAAGCATCACAAGATTTATTTGAATCTAATTGAGGCTTATTTCCAGAAATTAAACCTACGATCTTTGGAGACGGATGCTGATGGGGATCAACTAGCATCAAGAGTTCAAGAGTCAAAGTCCAATGACCCGTTACATGGTATTGGAGGTCCAACGACAAGAGCCAGAGCTAAGCGGATGAGAGAAGCTTTGCAAGGATTAGTGATGGAGTTGCAAGAGAAGGAACCGGAAGGAATGAAGGAATCAATAGGATCATACACGGCCTCTATACACGGCCGTGTATCACGACCGTATATACTTACACGGCCAGCGGCACAACCGTGTGTCCCAGTCGAAATTTCACAGATGAATACACGGCCAAAAGGCACGGTCGTGTATGAAACCGTGTACTGTTCTCCTCATATACACAGACACATACATGGCCTAGAGGCACAGCCGTGTATGAGACCGTGTACTTTGTTCGTCGCATGCCCAGCATCATACACGGCTTGGAGGCACGGCCGTGTATGGAGGCCGTATACTACGCGTGTGTTTTATTATTTCTTAGTATAAATACCCTCTTGTCAGATACGCTAGGGTCAGATTAATTACGGATATTTCATTATTGAATACACCTTTTGAGAGCTCTCTCTCTTTTGTTCTTTGCGAAAGAACTCTTTTCGATTTCTTCGATCTAAACGCTTGGGGAAGTCATCTTGATAACTTAGGTTTCAATCAACAGGTGTGGTTGGGGTCTAGTTCCGTTCATCGCTTGTTCAAGACGATTCTTGGGAATCCGATTTCAAATCACAATCGACGGGTTCTAGGTTTAATATACCTAGGGTTCGCATCATTTGGTATCAGAGCCTCGGCTTCTTGATTCAAGTAATTCTATCCTTTTCTATTATTTATCGTTGTCTTCAAAAAAAAAAAAAAAGGAAGAACATTTCAGTAATCCAGTATCTATATTTATCGTCATTCGTGGGTATTCATTGTGTCCCTATTGGAGTCCTTGTCCGTGTTTCCCTTAATTGGCTGTTGAATTGGAACCGTTTGTTTAAAAAGTGAGTTGCCTTAGTGGTTTATGTTAAAGAAATTTTGATTGAGTTCTAATCAAAGAGCCTATAAGAGCGAGTTGTGAGGATTCTCTATTTAGTGAACGAAACACGAGTGAATTCACATCTTTGAGTGTAAAGAGGTGAGGGAGAGAAGTGTGAGGTTTATTTATTTTATTTTATTTTTTTGTGTTATTTCTAACCCTTTTGTTGCAGCAATATGTCTGATCAAAGTCCTACTAATGGAGAGAAAGGAGGCGTAGATAAGAAATTGATGTTTGAGGCATTATTCGGTGAGATGAGAAAAATGCTGAGTGCTGAAATGGAGCAAGTTCATGAGAGGTTAGATAAGATGGAGCAGAGTAGGGAACCGTCAGGTAGTAATGTTGTGGGGAGAAGAACTAATAGGCATTCAAGAGGTGGAGTGAGTATAGAAGAGAATGAGGATACTGATTCAGGGGAATATGGTTTCATGAGGGAGAGAAGAGACACCCAACGGCGAGATGGTAATTTGGGTAGTATTAAGATGAAGATACCTTCCTTTCAAGGGAAGAATGATCCAGAGTTGTATTTGGAGGGGAGAGAAAAGTGGACCATGTATTTGATTGCCATAATTACAGTGAGGAGAAGAAGATAAAGTTAGTTGCAATTGAATTTTTTGATTATGCCAGTGTATGGTGGGATCAGTTGGTGCGTAATAGGAGAAGGTATGGTGAGAGGCCTGTTGGCACTTGGAATGAGATGAAAACAATTATGCGGAAGAGGTTTATCCCTAGTCATTATTATAGGGATTTGCATAGGAAATTACAGGGATTGACACAAGGGTCCAAAAGTGTAGAGGACTATTATAAGGAGATGGAGATAGCTATGATTAGAGATAACGTGGATGAGGAAGATGATGCTACAATGGCTAGATTCCTCAATGGGTTGAATCGGGAGATCGCTGATGTAGTAGACTTACAACATTATGTGGATATTGAGGAATTGCTGCATAAGGCGATCAAGGTAGAGAAGCAGTTGAAGTATAAAGGGAATTCTAAATCTTGGGCAACTTCTAACTCTTCATGGAAGTCAAATTGGAAGAAGAACACTGCAGACTCAAAACCAAAAGAGGATGCGAAGGCCAAAAGTTCAGTTACTTCCTCTAAAGGTAAATCTGACACTAAACCATTCACTAGAACTCGTGATGTCAAATGTTTCAGGTGTCAGGGGTTTGGACATATTGCATCTCAATGTCCAAATCAAAGGACCATGATCATTCGGGATAATGGAGATGTGGAGAGTATTAGTTCCAGTGATGACGACGTGCCACCATTGGAGGATTGTAGTGATGTGAACGTTAAGGGACCCGTGAGTGGGGAATTTCTAGTTACTGGGCGAGTCCTTAGTACTCAGCCTAAGGATGATGGTGAAGGGGTTCAGCGTGAGCATATTTTTCACACCCGGTGTCATGTGCAGAAGAAGGTATGCAGCTTGATCATTGATAGTGGTAGCTGTACTAATGTTGCTAGTACCTTATTGGTTGATAAGTTGAGGTTAAAAACTTCGAAGCATCAGAAACCATACCGGTTACAGTGGTTGAATGAGTGTGGGGAAGTGAAGGTGACCAGGCAGGTCCTTATTTCATTTTCTATTGGGAGTTATCATGATGAGGTGATGTGTGATGTAGTTCCCATGCAGGCTAGTCACATATTGTTGGGGCGACCATGGCAGTTCGATCGGAGGGTAATGTATGATGGATACAAGAACCATTACTCTTTTGTTTTAAACAAGAGAAATGTGGTTCTAACTCCCCAGAAACCATGGGAGGCTTGTGAGGATCAAGTGAGGCTAGCAAAAGAGTTTAGAGAGAAACACTTGAGTGGATAAGAAAAGAGTGAAAAAGAGAGAAAGAGTGAGAGGCAAACACTTGTGAGCCAAGAGAGTGAAGAGCTTAACACACTGAGTGGAGAGAAAATTGTAGGAGAGAGTGGGGTTGCAAGAAAAAGTGAGGTTAAGAGTGCAATAGTGGCCAGGAAACAACTACTTGTACTCATGTACAAGGATTTGTATTTTACTACTACTAACCTTAACTCTTCTTTGCCAAGTGTGGTTGTGTCTCTTTTGCAGGAATATGAGGACTTGTTTCCTGAGGAGGTACCAAAGGGATTGCCTCCAATAAGAGGCATTGTGCACCAGATTGACTTTATCCCGGGTGTTTCCATTCCTAATCGGCCAGCTTATCGGGCCAATCCAGAAGAAACTAAGGAGATCTAAAGGCATGTTGATGATCTAGTAGAGAAGGGGTTTGTGAGAGAAAGCCTTAGTTCCTGTCATCTTGGTTCCCAAGAAGGATGGAACATGGCGGATGTGTGTTGACTGTCGAGCAATCAATAAGATCACAATTAAGTATAGACATCCTCAAATTGATGGTCAGACCGAAGTAGTCAATAGGACTCTTTCAACCCTATTGCGTGCTGTGATTCATAAAAATTTGAAACAATGGGAGCAATGTCTACCACATGTAGAATTTTCATATAATAGGACTATGCATTCCACTACATCTTACTCTCCATTTGAAGTTGTGTATGGTTTTAATCCTTTGACTCCACTAGATATTTTGCCTTTGCCTGCTAATGAATTTGTTGATCTTGATGGAAAGAAAAAGGCAGAATTTGTGCAGGAATTGCATGCTCAGGTTCGAGCTAACATTGAGAAGAAGAATGAGCATTATGCTCGCCAGGCCAATAAGGGTCGTGTGAAAGTTGTCTTTCATCCAGGAGATTGGGTGTGGGTGCACTTGAGAAAGGAGCGATTTGCCGAACAGCGAAAATCTAAGTTGCACCCTAGGGGAGATGGGCCATTCCAAGTGTTGGAACGCATAAATGATAACGCTTACAAGATTGACTTACCAAGTCACTATGGTAATGTAAGCGCAACTTTTAATGTTTCTGATCTTACTCTATATGATGCAGGTGATTCGAGGACGAATCTTTTCGAGGAAGGAGGGAATGATGGGGATCAGCTAGCATCAAGAGTTCAAGAGTCAAAGTCCAATGACCCGTTACATGGTATTGGAGGTCCAATGACAAGAGCCAGAGCTAAGTGGATGAGAGAAGCTTTGCAAGGATTAGTGATGGAGCTGCAAGAGAAGGAACCGGAAGGAATGAAGGAATCAATAGGATCATACACGGCCTCTATATACGGCCGTGTATCACGACCGTGTATACTTACACGGCCAGCGACACAACCGTGTGTCCCAGTCGAAATTTCACAGATGAATACACGGCCAAAAGGCACGGTCGTGTATGAAACCGTGTACTGTGCTCGTCATATACACATACACATACACGGCCTAGAGGCACAGCCGTGTATGAGACCGTGTACTTTGTTCGTCGCATGCCCAGCATCATACACGCTTGGAGGCACGGCCGTGTATGGAGGTCGTGTACTACGCGTGTGTTTTATTATTTCTTAGTATAAATACCCTCTTGTCAGATACGCTAGGGTCAGATTAATTACGGATATTTCATTATTGAATACACCTTTTGAGAGCTCTCTCTCTTTTGTTCTTTGCGAAAGAACTCTTTTCGATTTCTTCGATCTAAACGCTTGGGGAAGTCATCTTGATAACTTAGGTTTCAATCAACATGTGTGGTTGGGGTCTAGTTCCGTTCATCGCTTGTTCAAGACGATTCTTGGGAATCCGATTTCAAATCACGATCGACGGGTTCTAGGTTTAATATACCTAGGGTTCGCATTAGATGCCCCATCCTTCTATGCCAAAGTTCAACAGAAGTCAACGTCCGAGACTGAAGTACCTGAATTGGTGGCTCCTTCTTGAAACAATATAGCCCCTTGCAACGTTCACCCACTTCAATCACCATCCTCGAAGTGCGATCTTGTATCAAACAAAGCTTATCAGTGAATAATACATTACATTTCGATTCATCAACTAATTGTGACACAGAGATCAAATTGCAATGCAATCTTGGAGCATGAAGAACATTATCTAATTGGATGTTCTTCCCCATGCGAACAGACCCTTCCTGCAACGCCAGCACTTGTTCTCCATTAGGCAAGCCAATTGGACAGCCTAATGTGTTTTTCAAGCCAGATAAATAGCCTGAATTTCTTATCATATGTTGCGTAGCTCCAGAATCAATTATCCAAATAGAATTTTCCTTACCAGTCATCTTCTCACTACTCCCTGATTTGTAAGTGTTCAACAAGCTCATGACTGCTGCCCATTGTTCATTCATCAATGTTCCAGGAGTTGCAACTTCCTTTGTTTCTATGTTGGGCTCTTCAATCACTTGAGCAACATTAACTCGAGCTCCACTCAGTCCTCTTCCTGTCATCTTGCCACGGCCTCTGCCTCCTAACTGTCTTCCTTGACCTCTACCAACTGTTTTAGGCCGATCACCCCACCAAGCGGGATAGCCAATAAGCTGAAAGCATCCCTCGGAGTCATGTCTTTCTCTATTGCAATGTGTGCAGACAACACTTTTATCTTTGATTCCTACATTGGTTTGGACCATAAAACTAGCAGCCTCGTTCTTAATCTCCTTTTCTTTGGAGATATTTCGAACCCTTTCCTCTTGGCACATTAATGAATATGCCTTACTTACACCGGGCAACGGTGTCGTGCTCAGAATGTTTGTCCTTAGTGTGCTGTATGCATTATCTAACCCCATTAGAAATTGATGAAGTTTTTCTTCTTCTCGTTTCTTAGTTATTTCAGTTGCGATGTTGCACTTGCAACCCCCACATTTGCATGCAGATATCACATCATAATTTGCCAGCTCTTCCCATAATTGTTTCAATTTCGCATAATAACTCATGAGTGACATTCCTTGCTGTTTGCAATTTGCAAGTTCCGCCTTCAACTGCTGTACTCGTGCACCATCAGTCACAGAGAAACAGTCTTTAATGTCTTCCCATAAGTCCTTTGCAATCTCCATATGCGTTAAAGTGGATCGCACCGTTAGCTCGATTGTATTCATTATCCATGATACAAGCATGGAATTCACAGTCCACCAATTTTCTAACTCATTTGAATCTTTGTCAGACCAATTCACAGTTCTATCGAGAAAACCAAATTTCTTCTTGGCTCTCAAAGCAGTCCGAATTGCTCTAAACCATTCATCATAATTGTCTTCTTTCAATTGCACCTGGGTTATTATATTTCCAGGATTGTCATTTGCATACAACGTGTATGGTGACAACAATTTCTTTTCTTCTCCTACCATATCGTGTTTGTATTAATCAAGGCTTTGATGCCATAATAATATTTAAGAAAATGGAGAAGCTCATTTTATTCATCCTTTTGTCAAAGTTATATACAACTCAAGGCTATAGATAGCTACATATCTTTTCTAAATAACAAATTGTGATATTTGAATATATATACAACTAGATAAATCTAAATTATAACAAAAAACTAAATCACAAACAACCAAAACAGTTATACAAAGATAAACCATATCTAAACCATATTTCGGACGTAATACACGGCCGTGTGTCCTCGTCGTGCCTGCAGCCGTGTCTACTTCTGGGAGAGAAGATGATAGAACACACGGCCGTGCTTCCCAGCCGTGTAAGAGACCATGTACGTTTTTGGGAATCATCCAGGTTTCTCACACGGCCGTCTCACACGGCCGTGCCTGACATGATACACGACCGTTATCAACCTATGTCCGCATCATTCTCAATACAAGCTTGGATATTTTGTTCTAGATTGAGTATACGATTGAATCCTAAAGGAAGACCATCGCTAATCGTCTTATACCGAATATCAAGACCGGATTTCTGTGCCTCAGCGAACATTTCATCATCGGTGCCATCATGAGTTTGCTTAGTTTTAGTCAGCTGGTGATGGATATGTTCCATGTTGACAAAGGTGATGTTGAAGCCTTTGGATGCAAGCTTCATGGCAAGATGGGCAAAGGGTCTCACATGGCCTTGCAAAGGAAGAGGTATCGTAATAGCATGAGGCTTCGTCTTGCTGTTATCCATGTTTTTCTCGGTAAGAAAGGTTAATTCGGTGGTTTCCGGATGTGTTTAGAAGAGAATAATTGAGAGCCAAAGATAAAACATAATATTGTACTTATTGTCTATGTCCTTGTTTAAAAATGATGCTTGGTCTTTGATGGAACGGTAGCTGTTGCAACAAGCAACATTTGTTTTATGAACTCGAGAAGGACCATACAGACAATCTCCAAAGCCACCTTAGGCAGCGAAACGCAATACCGATTTATCGCTAGCACCAAAAGGTTTGAAAGGTACGTTCACTTGTTTTTTCACGTGAATTTATACGAGGGTTCAAATTATCGCGTTGAAGCACGGAATCATTAACATGTGCTTTGCAGGTTTCCGAAGGAATCTCTCTCTCTTTTTCAATTTTTTTTCTAAACCAAGTCTCTGTCAGAAGGATAAAATATGCATAGATAGACACTAAAAAACAGAAAATTCTTCTATAGTGCCGTCCTTATAGACTTTATCAGGACATAGAGCTAAGATATTATACTGAAGGTCAATACACATACACTTTGTAATTACCTGATCTACGAGGAAAATATCAGTTAACATTTTGGCTTTTTATGAAACACGCTATTACTCTCACGTATCTATCAAGTGATGACGAGAGAAATAAGGAGAATTGTATATAAATTAGAAGATCCAACTTTTACAAATATAGTAAAATAATTCTATATTTTTTTTCTCCTCTTAATTGCAATGGAAAATAATTCTATTTCATTTTTTTTTTGGAAAAATCTAAATGAAGCTATCTTAGGTTTTTTTTCCTCATTTAAAATGGAGGCTGTCAAAATTTTTTATAAGTCAAGTTATTTTAATTCTAGCTAGTGTATATTTCTAAGTCTCAGATTAGTACTGTCTTTTTGTTTCTAAAATGCCCGTTACTGAAGAGTTTATCTTTGAAATATTTTCAAAAAAGATTCTAGCTCTATTTTTATTTAGGGAAAGTATGTGTGCTAGATTTTATGCAAATCTATCAAAATCCCAGGAAAGTTTTCCTCCAGTTAAGTGTTTGCTTTTTGTTTTTTAAAACAAAATCATTTTTCGATTTTTCCCCCCTTTTCTAGGAAAGTTTATTTGCTACTTGGGACCTATAACTAAAATCATAGCCTAAGCTCATATTTTTATAAAAAGTGCTTTTAACTTTTGGAGTTAAGTGATCATGGCAACCAATAAGTTATATCTATCTGAAGGATATATTGGAAATGCAAGTTGGATATATCCATTAGAGCTATAAAACCTAATGTGCAACCAATTATAATGTAACCTTCTTTCGTCCTAATCATGCATAATCTAATGATAAAAAAGACTGAAGAGGAATGTGATACGGCAAACAAGAAAAAGATATCCTTAAACTACAAGGCCTAACACATGGTTTTTCTACCTTTTATGTTCGCTTTAGTTTAATCGTGTAGCCTCTTGTAGCAGTGGTAAAGAGATATGGGATAAACTTATAGCTACTCGTGAAGGTGACTCTACAGTAAAAGAAAGCAAATTAAACATTCTAACACAAGACTATAAACTGTTTAAAATTAAACCTGGTGCAAAAAGACAACGAATGTATGATAGAACTAGTTTGTAGGAGAGTTGAGCAAAAGCTCACAAACTCACAATTGAGGCTATTATAGAAAACGCAATATGATTACAATCCTTTCAGAAATAAAAAAAAAAAATACTATATTTGCGGTGTTTATGCCATATTGTCTCTTTATGCTAGTATAATGAAGGGTTTAATGATTATTAAGGAAGTAATATAGATTAAATAAACTCTTCTAACAAGGAGCCTAATTAGATTTGGGTTACAAAATCAAAACCATCTCCTTGTTTCTTTTGTAGGAATCAAAACAAGAAGATAAGATCGCTAGTATTTAGACAGCGGCTACTTAATTCATATAACTGGAGATGTTTCAAGATTTATTCCTTTAAAAGAAATGGATGAAGGATGTCTCGCTTTTGATGACAATAAGAGAGGCAAGATAATCGATATTTGTAATATTGGTAACACTCCTCCTTTTTCTATAGATAATGTACTGACAAATGGTTTAAAGTATGATCTTAATTGGTATAGAAAACTTGAACACGTGAAAATTATATTTTTCAATAGCTATGTTTTAACAAACATATTAAATCTGTTTTCAAAATAAAAAGACATGTGAGGATATGAATATCTTAAGATCAACTATTACTCAAAGCCTAAGAAGAAAATTTAATGTGTTTTCCTCAAAATTGGCAAAAACATTTTTTTTTAGAAAATTAATTAAATGATTATAAATCTTGGGCGCTTTTCTGTAATTTATTAATTATTATGAATATTGGGTGTAATTTCCTAAAATTATTGATAATTATGAATTTTGCGATATTTTCTTGTGGAAATTAGGGTTTTCTAAGAAATTAGACTAAATTACCAAATTAAGTGTATCTTTGAATTATGTGTATTAAAAACAACAAATTTAGAGCTTTTTAAGAGAAGAAATAGTATTTTCCAAAATTAAGATTTTTTAAGATAATGAACAAAAGTTTTGGAAATTGAGAGTTATGAAAATTAACACTTACAAAATTAATTATAATTAGGAAATTAAAAAAAAGTATTTTTGTGGAAAAAAATACTTTCTTTTTGGTAAAATAACAAGTGAAAAGAGACAGTACGGAAGAATTTTAAAAAGAAAACTGCGGTAGGCTTGATTCCTTGATTCCCAATGGTATTCGTGGCATCCTGGGAGCAGCTTGCATTAGTAAAAATTAATTTCCATAGTTGCACCTTTCAAAGAGTGAACCCAAACATAATAAATTTACCCAATAGTTTTTATAGCTTTAACCTCTATGTCGCCGAAGCCGAATATTATGTCTTTCTAGAGCTCAGTTCTGTTCATTGAAATTAATCCTCCCAATTGATTTTAATATATTTTTTTTCTTTTTGATAGTAACTATAATGTTAGTTTGATACATAAGAATAATATGAAATAAAATAGAATAAAATGAATGGAATAGATTAGAATCATGATAGGAATAATATATTCATTATTGTACTTGGAAACACACATAGAATGAAATATATATATATATGTATATATAAAGCAGTATTTGTAAAAAATACCCTTAATTATTATCATAACAAGATTAAAGGTATAATAGGAAACTAATTAAACTTCTATAAAGCTTATTATTTACCTTTTAAGCTTTTGAATCAACATCTAACCTGATTGATGTTGATATAGGAGTTGCTGCATCTTTGACATATCCAAAATTAAAATTTTTTAGTATTTGATTGGTGTACTTTTCTTGATGTACAAATATACCATACTCTGTTTGCCTTATTAGGAGTCCAAGAAAGAAGTTGAGTTCTCCCATTAGTGACACTTCAAATTCTACCTACATCATCTTAGAAAACATCTTGCAATATTCTTCATTGGTAGAACCAAACACAGTATTATCTACATATATCTATACTATTAGAATATCATTATTATAATGTTTTAAGAATAATGTAGTATCAACTTTTCCTCTTTTGAATCCATTCTTAATTAAAAATTGACTAAGTCATTCATACCATGCTCTAGGATCCTGTTTTAATCCATCTAAGGTCTTTTTAAGTTTGTAGACATAATTTGTCTTAAACAGAGCTTCAAATCTTGGTGGTTGTTCTACATAGACTTCTTCCTTAATATGACCATTTAGGAAGGTGCTCTTAATGTCCATTTAAAATAGTTTAAAATTCTTTAGACATATATAAGATAACAATAACTTAATTGCCTCTAATCTTGCTATAGGTGCATAGGTCTCATCATAATCTATGCCTTCTTCTTGAGAGTATCCTTTTGTAACTAACCTAGCTTTATTTCTAACAACTTTTCCATATTCATCTAAATTTTTTTTGGAACACCTATTTGGTTCCTATTATGGATTTATCTTTTAGGTCTTGGTATTAATGACCATACTTGGTTTCTTTGAAATTGGTTTAACTCTTCTTGCATAGCATTTATCCAATTGTTATCAACCAGAGCTTCTTCTATTGAAGATAGTTCAGTTTCAGATAGTAATGCAAAATGGTTTTCTATATCCTTATAAATAGCTGTAGTCTTAATTCTAGTTTGAACATCACTTATTACCTATTTTATGGGATGATTGAGTTGAATTCTTATAGACTTAGATGGATGAATAGATACCAGGATAGGTTCTGATTTATCTTCTAAACTACCTTTTAAGTCATCTTCTAAGTTACCATCCAAGTTCATTTTTTCTCTAAATGTTCCTAGTGTATCGAACTCTATATTCTAATTTTCTTTAATTTTTCCACTCGAAACAGAGGAAACATTTTCAACATCTCTTTTAGATTTGATCAGGTTTTTATCAACATCATTTATTATTCCTTCTTCAACAAATCTTACATTTATAGATTCTCTAACTATTCTAGAAGACTTGTTAAATACACAATAAGCTTTACTGTTGATTGAATATCCTAAGAATATGGTTTCGTCAGCTCTTTCATCAAATTTTCCGAAAGCTATACCTGTTTTCTTCACAAAACACTTATTTCAAAAAACATGAAAATAGGAAACTTTAGGTTTTCTTCTTTTAAAAATTTCATATGATGTTTTTCTAATTAAAGGCCTTACATAAACACGATTAATGATGTAGAATGCAGTTGAAACGGCTTTAGCCTAAAAATATTGTGCTATACCACTTTCATTTAGTAAGGTACATGTCATATCTTAGATTGTTCTATTTTTACACTTAACTACTCCACTTTGTTGTGCAGTATAGGGAGTAGAAAAATTGTGTCTAATGCCATTTTCTCCACAAAATTTGATAAAGTTGTTATTTTCAAAGGATTTGTAGGCATTACTTTTATATCATAAAAACAGAACCCAAGTATATCTAGAAAAATCATCAATTATTACAAATCCATATTTGTTATCACCTAGACTTAAGATTCTTATAAGGCTAAATACATCCAAATGCAATAGTTCTAATGGCCTTTTGGTTGAGGTAATATTTTTACTCTTATGAGAAACGGTTACCATTTTATTTTTCAAACATGTAGCACAACAAATATCTTCTCTAATATTCAATTTTGGCAAGCCATTAATTAAGTTATTTTTTGATAAATTCTCTAATTGTGTAAAATTAACATGTCCTAACGTTTTATCCCAGAGATAAATACTATCATTAATAGATAAAAAGCAACTTTCAACATCTACTTTAACAAGTTTAATTAGATAAATATTCTTTTTCCTATAGCCTTTAAAGAGTTTTATATTATCTTTATTATGCTTTATCGCAAAGTTGAATAATACTAAATAAATTATGCTTCAAACCTTGTACTAGATATACATTTTTAATAACGAAAGGGAGAATGCCAATGTTAATAGTTGTGACGGTTCTTCCTTTACTATCATCACCAAACTTCACATATCCTTTTTTCTTTCCACTCAAGGCTTGTGAACAATGAAGCGTTACTAGTCATATGACATGAACACCCACTGTTGAGATACCACATACTCTTAAGTTTTGCTTCGTGTTCCTGCAATCACCAAAAAAAGGATCATACCCTTTTTAGAACCTCAACAAGCTTGGGCCCTTTAAAATTCAAGCTCATGCTATTATGTTGATTCACTTGATTTGGATTGAGCTTGTTATTTTTATAATAGCGATGCTTTTCAATATGCTCCAACTTGTTATAGAAGAAACAAGCATAGGTATTAGTTACATGATAACAGTTACTTACCTATCTTAATTGCCAACGATCAGGATACCTTCCGACATACCTCCCAACCGGTCTCCTATTGTATCACTTGATAGGATATTTTCTGTTCTGATGTACCTTTTGTCTTGTGACACGACTTTTCCTTTGTCCTTATTTTTATTATTTTCATCATTCTTTTGAATTAAAGTTTTATTTGATTTAATAAAAACAGGCCTTTTTACGATATTTGAGCTTTCTTCCTTATTATATCCTAAACTCGTTTTTGAGTTGTCAATTCTTTGAGCATAAATTAACATTTGTAATTTTTTATTGATTTGACCGAATTTACTAAGTGTGTTGTCAATTGTTTGAGAAAGTTCATTTATTCTAACTTTCAGATATTTAATTTCTTTTCTTAATAGAACATTCTCAATAGTTAAAGCATCCTTTGCTATGCATAGATTATTATTATCAATTTGTAAAACTTCAAAATCAGTTTTTAATTTGTCAATCTCATCAACTAAGAATGTATTCGTATGAGTGAAAGTATTTTTCTCACCAACTAAAGCTTTATCTTCTAAATTAAGTTTGTTAATTTTAACATCTGGTCTAGTCAATGCATTTAACAATTTTTTATTCTCAGCATAAACATTATCAGATAAATCCTCTTCTAATTTAGAATCAGAATGTACCTCAAACATTTCCATGAGACACATGTTTGCTTCCTCATCTTCATCTTCAGAATTCTCTACATTAGTTTTTGAATCTTCTAGGTCACTCCAGGTTGATAATAGTGCTTTGCGTTTCTTTTTGTACTTCTCAAGTTTCTTGATAAGCAGTGGACATTTATATTTTATATGACCCGGTTTCTTACATTCATAATATATCAATTCCTTCTTTTTTCTCTTTCTTTTCTTCCTTTTCTTTATACCCTTTTCTTGTATCGAATTTTCCACGATTAGAACCTAACCTTTTATTAAATGATGTTTTCTTTCCTTTTCTTTTTAGAAATTTACTAAGACATTTAGCTAGTAAATTTATGTCTTCATCCTCATTACTTTCTGCTTCTATATTAAAATCGTTATCCACTTCTGTAACTTTAAATGCTATGTTTCTTTTACTGTTGTCTTGATCAGAAGTATGCCTAATGTGAGATTCATATGCCATTAGTTTTTCTCTCAGTTGGCTTAATGTCAGTTTGTTGTTGAAGTCTTGAGCTTCCTTGATCGTAGTCTTTTTAGCATCCTATGATTTGGGCAAGATTCTTAGAATTTTTATTATAAGGTTATCATCTTTTGGTTTATGATTAAGTAAAGATAATTGATTTGTAATTGCTATAAAACAATTAAAAGCTTCCTTAATATTTTCATCGGGCTTAAATCGAAATAACTCATATTCCTTCATTAATGAGTTAATCTTAATATCTTCAATTGTTGATGTTTTTTTATGAGTTTCATAGAGTGTGTCCTAAATTTCTGTCGCAGTCTTGCAAGAAGAAATCAAGTAATATTCAGAATGATCTATTCTAGTAAGTAACAAGTTCTTAGCTTGATGATTCTTTTCAAGCTTTCTCTTATCAACTTCTGTTAGAGTCTTATCTCCATCTTCTTCAATCGTTTCATCCCCAAATTGTATGATTTCCCATGTGTTAAAATCTGTTGCCTTAATGTAAGTTTCCACCCTAAATTTCCAATAACCAAAATTAGTACCATCAAAGTAAGGAGCACGATTAGTGGAAATAGAAATACTATTTTCAACCATAGGATCTTGAACTCAAAGTATTATTAAAGTCCCTGCTTTGATTCCAATTGTTAGTCTTAGATTAAGTAATCAAGAGGGGAGGGGTGAATTGATTACTTGTTAAATTTAAAAAAAAAATTACTAGTTAAAAGTAACCCCTTTGACTACTCAATTTATTTATGGCATGAAAACAATTATTTATAAATAATTATAAGCTATTATAGAATACAAATTAAAAGATAGAGAGAAGATAATCAGACAAGGCATTTATAGAGGTTCTGCCTTAAACCTCAGTCTTCTCTTTTAGCTCTATTGCCAAGGATCTGGTTTTTTCACACTAGTATTGTTCCACTAATCCAAAATAAATTTAAGATTTTACAATTGTTCTGACAATAGCTTGGCTTAAAAAACACTCTGCTCTGCCTATCTAGCCTATTCTAAGGCTATTCACAGATTTACAGACTTACAAGTAACCTCTCACTAATACATGAGTCTAGCTTTCAAGAATTATAAAAAACAGATGAGGAATTAAGAATTTGTATCCTCTAAAAATTAATTCAACTGTAAAAGATAGAATAGCTTCTAAGTTAATCTTTGAATTCTGATACTATTTTGAATTGTCTTCTACTTCTTGAATATTTTGATTTTGCTTTTATTTATACACAAAAATGTAATGACTACATCGTTGATTTGCCTTTAACTAGAAAGTTTGTTGCCATGATCTTACTTTAAATGCTTGGGAATTATCCCAAGAGATTTGTAGATATCTGCTGGATTTTGAAACTTAAATTTGATATCTTCATAATATTTTATAGAAATTCTGTCGAATTTATTGTTGAAAATAGTCCAGATATATCCTTACATCGAGATATATCTTTTCTGCACAAAATCAATTGACAAAATCAATCACTCATTGATTTTGTGGAATGTTTAAGAATTCTTTCTCTAATCCTTGAATTCACTAAGGTATGTGATCTCTGATATAAACCTTTTAATATTGATCTTCTTGTAGCAAACCAGATATGCGAGATCAATCATGAATTAATCATGATTTAACTGAATCTCTTAATTCCAAAATTAATCAGTTAGATTTTTATGGATATTTTTCCTATTTTAGTTAAACATATTATCTTAATGCTGATCTTCTTGTAGTAGAATCAAATATATGAAATTAATCAAGAACGATATAATTCAATCTCATAATTCCAAAATTAAACACTTAGATCCCCATAGATATTTGTCTTACTTTAGTGAAACAAATTGAATATGTTACCCAAATATATTTAATAAGTAGAGCTAGGTCTTCAAGATTGAAAGTTAACCAACTTACTCTGATGTATAAAGCTGTTTTGTTTATAAGAACTTGTAACCGTAATTCCTTCTGACTTATCTTTTGAGTTCTTGTTATTCTTCAAAATGAACACCTTCTGACTTATCTTCTGAGTAATTAAAAACAATGTAGCTTTTCTTTTAATTCTTAGTTCAAATTGTAAATATAATGAACTTCATTAAAAATATTTTGTACTTTTTGTTCAAAATATTTTAAGAGAGAGCATAACATATATAATAAAAATTTATATAAACTAAATACTAGAATATAAATTTCTAGAAGAATAACCGACCATTCGGCGACTTCATCTCTTCGAGCAGGCCTTTTGTCACATAGATTAACTCCGGTGCTCTAACAAGAATAGAAGATTTGGTGATGAATTGGATTAATACTATCATTGCTGCGATGGACTACAAATATATACACACTGTCGACTACATCTTCTCCTAAAATAATGCTACAAATACGGCAACATATCCCTAATTATACTCCTATATAAATCATCTAAATATTTCAAGAATAATTACAGAATAACTGACATATAATTTCCTAATACTCCCCCTCAAGTTGGAGAGTGTAGATCAAGAACTCTCAACTTGTTTCATAAAAACTCGAACTGCTCTCTGCCAAGAGCTTTTGTGAAAATGTCTGCCAACTGCATCTTTGTAGAGACATAACAAGGACGAATCACCCCAGCCTGTAATTTTTCCCGAACTATATGACAATCAATCTCAATGTGTTTTGTACTTTCGTGGAAAACTGGGTTAGCAACAATGTGTAAGGCCGCCTGATTATCACAAAACAACGAAGCTGATTTATGTAATTCAACCTTCAAATCTCGAAGTATATACCTCAACCATGTTAACTCCTGACAAGTGTTTGCCATAGCCCTGTACTCAGCTTCTGCTGACGACCGTGAAACATTCGTCTGTTTCTTTGACTTCCAAGAGATGAGTGATGACTCGAGCAAAATACGATAGCCAAAAACAGAACGTCTAGTAGTACAGCATCCTCCCCAATCTGAATCGCAATAGGCACTGAGTGTTAAATTATTTTCAGATGGTAAAAACAAACCCTGACTTGGCGACTGTTTAATGTAACGGCGAACGCGCAGTGCTGCTTCCCAATGTGGCTTTCGAGGCATGCTTATGAACTGGCTTAGTGTACGTACTGAATACACTATGTTTGGTATGGTAACTGTCAAATATATTAATCTCCCAACTAGTCTCCAATACTTGCTCGGGTCATGAAGAACTTCGCCATCTTCATCTGTCAATTTTAAATTTTGTTCCATTGGGAACCTTTCCGGCCTCACACCTGATAATCCTACGTCTTGTAAAATGTCTAAGGCATATTTTCTCTGAGACATAAAGATACCTTTCTTTGAACGAGAGAATTCTATTCCCAGAAAGTATTTTAACTCACCAAGATCTTTGATAAGAAAATGCTTAAGCAGATGACTTTTGAGTAACTTGATCTCATGCAGATCATTACCCGTTAATAGGATGTCATCAACATAAATAAGAATGGCAGTGAACTTTTTACCTTGAGACTTAGTAAAAAGTGAATAATCCGCCCCGTGACTGTATGTAGCCTGCCGATTTAATAGTACTTGCAAAAGTGGAAAACCAATTGCGAGATGCTTGTTTCAAACCATAGATGGATTTCTGAAGCCGACATACCAGATTCTCCCCCTCTTCGTGCAAAGTTCCGTGAAGGAACGCGTTGTGTACATCAAGCTGATGGATATACCAATTTCGAGAAGCTGCGACTGTTAACAAACAACGGAGAGTGGTGAGTTTTGAAGTTGGAGAAAAAGTCTCCTGATAATCTATACCTTCAATCTGTGTGTACCCCTTTGCAACTAAACACGCTTTATAGCGCTCAATTGTCCCATCCGAATGGTATTTAGTCTTGTAAACCCACCGACAACCTATTGGTTTGTGCCCCGGAGGAAGGGGAACCAACTACCATGTGTTGTTTCGTTCTAGAGCCTGAAGTTCGGTGGACATGGCTTGGCACCAAAGAGGATCACAGTCGACTTGTTCGAACGAGGTGGGTTCAGATTGTGCTGTTAAGAGAGCTAAAAAGGCACGATGATTTGGAGAAAAACGAAAAATAGATAAATGAGAGGAAAGAGGATACCTTGTACCGTGACGAGAACTAGGTTGCGTCAAAGAGAGATTAGCCTGGGAAGACATGTCGTAGTCTTTCTGCCATACTGGTGACTGGGTAGAGTAGGTGGAACGGCGGAGAGGTGGTGCATCAATGGAGGTGGACAATGGAGAAGATGGGTGGTGTGTGGCGAAAGGTGATGGAGAGACTATAGGTGACGAGGATGGTGGGGATGATAAGGGTTCGGGTGAAGCAGTATGAGGTGAAAGTGGAATGAAGTCAGTATCCTGATGAGGCATGGGAAGCGTGATATTGGGAGAGGAATTTGGAGAAAATATCGATGGAGGTTTCTCTGGTGAGTTGTCGAAGGAAACATGTGGAGGGAAAGGGAAACTTGGTGCGGAAGTTTGAGGAGACTGGGAATGAGAATGGAAAGGGAATACATGTTCCCTAAAATAGACATCTCTGCTAACCGAGATTTTCTTTATGTTTAAGTAAAAAATTTTATACCCTTTTTAGCCATGTGGATATCCCATGAAAACACAAACAGAGGCTCGAGGGTCAAATTTTTGTTTAGGGTGAACGTTGGTCTCGTAACACTCGCAACCAAAGACACGCAAATGTGTAAGAGAAGGAGGCCGGTTATATAAGACCTCGAAAGGGGACTTGTTGGACAGTAAAGGTGTTGGCATTCGGTTTATGAGGTAAACCGCCGTTAAAACACACTCCCCCCAAAATTCAAGTGGAACATTTGATTGAAACATAAGAGAACGAGCAACATTTAAAATGTGTCGATGCTTGCGTTCTACAACTCCGTTTTGTTGCGGAGTATAGATGCAAGAAGTTTGGAGCTCAATTCCTTTATTTTGAAGAAAAGTGCGAATGGGAATAAATTTTGTGCCATTATCCACCCTTATTGTTTGAACATTTGTTTGAAACTGAGTTTTGGCAAATTGTACAAAATTGATTAACAAAGATTGTGTCTCTGATTTATGAGACATGAGAAAAATCCATGTGCAGCGTGAAAAATCATTGACAATTGTGAGAAAATAGCGCAAACCAGTGTGAGTAGGAATTTTATGAAGGCCCCAGACATCACAGTGCAAAAGAGAAAATGGAAATTTTGTTGTTATTGAACTTTTGGGAAAAGGCAAGCGTGTCTGCTTGGCCTTCGGACAAATAGCACAATTATTCTCTAATTCTTTATGATTTGAAGGAAGTAAATGTGACAGCAATTTAAAACGAGAAAAGGAAGGATGACCTAGGCGTAAATGCCATAAGTCAGACGGTTGAGAAACATGGAAAACAGCCGATTTATCCTCTAATGGAAGCATGTAGTATAGGCCACCGTGTTGTCTACCCGAGCCAATCGTCTTCCCTGAAACCAAGTCCTACACAATACAATAGTCAGAAAAGAAGAGAATGCAACAATTCAGATCTTTCATTAGCTTATTGGCTGAAATCAAATTCAAATTGAATGATGGAATGCATAGGACATTTTTAAGTATCAATTTTGGATTAAAAACAACAGTGCCAATGTGTGTGATTTGTGATATAGCACCATTCGGTAAATTGACATTTGTAGAATTGGAAGGCTTGGGTTCGGTTAACAGAGATGGGTGGGAAGCGATGTGATCGGTGGCGCCAGAGTCCAAAATCCAAGAACTTGTACTACTAGAATTAATAGACACAAGAGTCGATAGAATCAAACCTGCAGCATTAGCGTATGCATCAACATTACTGGAATTATTGTGATTCAGGGCATTGATTGCCCGTGCCAATTGTTGAATTTGTTCTGCGGTGAATCCCTGCACTCTACCAGAAGAAGTAGAAATAGCTTGGGATTCCGCCACATTCGCTGCTGGTTGGTTCCGTTGCCCTTTAAACTGTCTTGGCTTATTATTGCTCCTGTTCTTCAACCGGCATCTATCCTCCTGTGACCCCTTTTACCACAAAACTTACAATGAAATTTGAGAGTCCGACATTCATCTATGGTATGCCCGGATCGATTGCAATGATCACACTTTTTTGTTTTAGACTTCCTCCTTTTCCCGGGACTGTGGCTGCGATGGAGAAATTTTCGGCAGGCTCAAAGGAAACTTGTCGCTGCATCTCTTCTTGGACAATCAAGGAGTATGCTTGACGGACATTGGGCAATGGTGACATCATCAATATATTGGATCTTACTGCCTTATATGACTCATTCAACCCCATGAGAAACTGCATAAGGCGGTCTTCTTCCCTTTGATCAAGATGTGCTTGACGTTGGTTGCAAGTTAGAGAGCTACGGTATGTCTCGAGCTCGTCCCATAAAGCTTTGATCTTTGTAAAATATGCGGCCACTGTCATTGTTCTTTGCGATATGGTCGCAATTGATTTCTGTATTTGAAAAACGGCAGGAGCGTTCTTCTGTGAAAACTGGTCGTGCAAATCAATCCACACTTTACCCGTTGTTTTGGCATAAATGATCCCCTCGGCAATGTCTGATTCAATAGCATGAGTCAGCCAAGAAAGTATCATGCTGTTGCACCGTTTCCATTGTTCAAACAAAAAAGGATTCTTCTCCTGCGATGGCTCTTCAACAGTGCCGTCAACAAAACGGATTTTCTTCTTCGCGGTGAGAGCATGAATAACAACTTTGCTCCAAGATTGGTAGTTGATGCCGTTCAATTTGATGGGAACCAAGACATGGCCTGGTTGATCTAAATGATGAATGTAGAAAGGGTGTGACGGATCGATGGCAGTGACGTTCGACTTGGATTTGGAATCTTTCGCGTTGTCTGCCATGGCTACGTTGATGTTTTAGAAAGTATGGAAAGTTTGATAATCAAGAGCACCAGGAACCTTGCTCTGATACCATAATAAGAATAGAAGATTTGGTGATGAATTGGATTGATACTGTCATTGCTGCGATGGACTACAAATATATACACACTATCGACTACATCTTCTCCTAAAATAATGCTACAAATATGGCAACATATCCCTAATTATACTCCTATACAAATCATTTAAATATTTCAAGAATAATTACAGAATAACTGACATATAATTTCCTAATATGCTCCAATCATCCACCACAAGCATTCTGTTAGTAAATTGATCGGAATACAAGGGAAGGCATATCATTGGAACCCTACACCAAATCCTTACCAATACTGATTTCCATCCACAAATGTGTTAAGAAACCGCCTCCGGCCAGTGGTATCATCAATGGTATCGTTATTCTGCTTAGCTTTGGTCAACTGGTGATGGATATGTTCCATGTTGACAAAGGTGATGGCAAAGCCTTTGGATGCGAGTTTCGTCGCAAGATGGGCAAAAGGTCTTACATGGCCTTGTGAAAGTCGTTTAAGTGACTAAACGGATTAATTCGTTTCAACTTGCATTAACCTATAGATTTGTATTGTTTTAGTTAAATGAGTTGGTCTGCCTAATTTACCTCTCTTATATAGCTTTAAGATTAAATAGGTCAATTCGTCCTAACTTGCATTGATTTGCGTATCAATAGGAGCCAACTTGCTTTAATCCACTTTATAAACAGATTTAAAGTTTTTTACCCAACTTGTATCTTTTTATGGAATAATTAAACTGATGTGAATGACTTACTTCATTTGCATGGCTTTAAGAATAGGTACCTTGTTTTTGCCCATATATTTTTCAATGAGATTGGTTTAGTTTCAGGATATTTTCAAAAAAGAACAATTGATGTCTTCCTTGTTTGAAAGGATGTTTGGTCTCTGATGGAAGATTTGTTTATTGAACTTGTGCTGTCCAGGATTCAAAAGGAATCAGGTTCTGCTTTTTCTTTCTTCTTTTTTCTTTTTTTAATTAACTCTGTCAGAATAAAATATGCACTAATGAACACTACAAAACAGCAAATTCTTCTACGGAGCAGAGCCATATTTAAAGACCAAATCTTACAAAATAATGATTAACTTTTTTGAAATAATATGGAAAAAAATTATCATGACATGTTTGCATTACAAAATAAGCTTGTTATTACATAGAACTTCTGTTATGATTGCAGAAAGAAGAAAAAAAGTGGATGTGTGGCTATTTAATGTCATCCGTCTTGTGTGTGATCTGTACTATGTTAGCTATATGTTAGCCATGTGTTATGTTAAGTACAGTCAGCACATGCCTATGACAGGTGTTGTAGTCGACCATTCGTGTTAAGGACAGAATGCACATGGGTAGCGCAAGTGTCGGTCATGTAAATATCAGTTACTAGAAAATAGGTGGTTATGTTTTGTTGTCATGTAATGAGTAAAATTAGGGACAATAAATAAATAAATAAAGCAGATCTTATTTTACTAGAAAAAAATATTAAAGATTAATAAGGGTAAAGAGGCTCATAGTGCAGAATTTATTCCTAATTGCCCTATA
Source organism: Laguncularia racemosa (assembly GCA_037954665.1). Classification (NCBI taxonomy): domain Eukaryota; kingdom Viridiplantae; phylum Streptophyta; class Magnoliopsida; order Myrtales; family Combretaceae; genus Laguncularia; species Laguncularia racemosa. The sequence goes on from JBBMOL010000838.1 coordinate 50,961, forward strand.
ACAAGAGCACCCACTCGATTCGATAATATCGTCCAAGATAAATAAATCACAGGATTTTTGTTCATTTTATTTAATAGTATAAAAATTTAACAATAATATAAACAAAATTTATTAACCAAAAACCTTAAATTAATACTTTTTTTTAGCCATCAACCCATCACTACCATCATGAAATAAAAGTATATTAAATAATATTAAACTGACTACCTAAACTTTATACTTTATTTATTTATTGATTTATTTTTATTACATCTAAAGTACAAAGTCAAACATAGAATCATTTTTATTTATTAAATTTTACATTTAAACTTTAAAACTCGTAAATGTTATGTCTGATGGATTACTTTGTCATCTGTGTACAAATATAAACGATGAGACATAAAGTAATAAATATGACAATTCAGTTTGCTATTACATTTAGAGACTTTAAGAGCACTCCAAAATTTACACTGAGATTTTGGCATTGCCAGAAAATGTATAAGGAAGGGATTAGCGGGATTAAGATGGATAAGGTAGGAACTCTTCCACCATATCTTATCTTATAAGTATAAATTTTAAAATTAAAATTTACTTATAAAATATTATAAGACATTATGAGAAATTGATAATTTTTTTTCTATTTAAATTCCTAATATTATCCGATTTTAATAAAATTAGATTTCCATTCACTACGTTAAATTGTCTATACATCCCTTCAGATCGGCCTGCAACTATGTATGAAAACGTATAAAAAGGAAAAACCACTCTTGCTAACGTGCAATTCATACACCCTAACAACTGAAAATGATGTTCTAGCAGTATTTGGGTTATGCTTAATTGATGATATATTACCAGTAGTCGTCTCTCACAAAAGTAACATATTGCGGCACTTGAGATGGCATATAATTTATACATATATGTTTAGAGGTTGTACAGGAGATGACAACCCGGGATGTATCAATTTTTAAAACTAATTGGGGAAGATGGATCAAGCCAACCATCAACTTATAACAATTTAATTCCTTCTAATTAATCCTTTTTCCTTCGATGCAAGAGAGTAGTGCTTAATTCTATCTCGAATGGAGGAGGATGAGGAGTCAAAGGTAGGTGGAACACTAGACAATTTATCTTTAGAAATGCTTATTGAAGGGTTGTGATACAAAAGAAAAACTTATAGATAAAAAAGGGTTTACAAATGAGATCACTTTTTTATGTGTTACATAATCAATAAAAAGAGTTGCTAATAAATACTTCTAAAAGTTATTTATTTATTTGTTATTTATTATTTACTCTTTTTTTTTATTCAATTGGGGGAAGAGAGAGGAGGGGGATTAGTGCTTAATGCACTATGAAGAGTGGATGCTAAGCGACATGTCAACTAAATGGTAGATGGGTTATTTTAGGTCTAAGCATGCCCAAGTCAACCCAAAGCAATCTGAGCTAATTGACAAAGGTTCTCTCCCCAACTTCAGGTCAACTTGTTCGGTGAGGTCTGCTTGACCTAGTCAGCTCAGCATAAAGACTCACGGAAGCAATTGAAGGTGATAACTACATAAATAACTACATAACTCGATGATCTAAAAATCTTGAAAGCACTAAGTGGAACATACTCCACATATTTAGACCTCAACTGCTTTTCTATCTTCTCTATAAATACTAAGATTAATCCCTTAGGTGAAGAGATTTGAAATCTCTCTAACTCGTACTTCCTTGTTACTATTTTACACTCCTTTCCCTATACAATCTAACTTAAATATTAGAATAACCACATTTGATGATTCCGACACTTCCCATAACTCATTGCTCTTTGCTAATTTAAGGTTTAAAGCACCCCTTTTGAAAACCCACTTCTAATTGAATGAAGTATAGCACGAATCATAAACTAATATAAGAAGTGAATAAACAATGGAATCGGGGATAGTGTTGTTTGCCTCTTTTTCTTCTCTTTTTTTTTTTTTTTTTGAAAATAGGAGGGCAACGGAAACTTATCAGGATGCATGTATAGAGGTTTTGATTGTATATCCTTCTCGATGAAAATAACAACTATCTTAATGGATTTTATTGTTAGTATTGATTTTTTTTTTTTAAGAGCATTACCACCTTCATTTAAGATTTTTAGGTATCATATCAATATCTTAAGAACTATCTTACTTTATTTGTAGATTTATAAGAAGAGTTCTTAGGTGTCATATTAATGCATTTTTTTTAATAATCTTTTCATGAATTTTACAACAATCACTTTTAACCAACATTCTTTAAAAAAATAGTACGAGAAATCTTGAGAAGAGGATAAATTGAAGTAAAAATTTGTTTTGAAATGAAGTGTACATATTCTTGTTGGAATAGTGGAAGTATGGTGGTCCTATTTTTAGGAACCACAAACCACAACTTCATCAACTACAACTCCCATGTTCCCACTAACCACTTAATCCTAATCAACCACATTACCCACTAACCCATTAACCCATTAGCATGATTTTAGGAAACTTTGATGGAAAGTTTCTCTATAAATAGCTAATGGATTCAATGTCCCAGAGCATGAAAATTCTATTAAAAACACATTACCATCTTGTGAGAAATTTTTTGAGTGCTCTGAAGATCTTGAAGGTTCCGGGGCTTGACGTTTTGTTCCTCTCCGGATTAAGCAATGGCAAGAGGTTAGTGATTTTCCTAATTCCGCTGCATTTTATGTGTTTGTATTTAGTTACGGCTTTCATTTGGTATCAGAGCCGTAATTAAACCTTTGCCTTGCGATTTCGAAAAAATTAATTTTCTCCCTTTTCAATTCAATTTTAATTTAAATTGGTTTTGATAAATTTTTATCAAATTTATGATACATTTATTTGTATCAATTTTTCTGGAGAAAATTAATTTTTTAAATTAGAGTTTTATGGTGCAAATTAATTTTTTATTAATTTTGTACTTAATTTTACTCAATTTTCAAGTATAATAATTGAGTAATAATGTTGGATTTTATTTGCCAACATCAAGTATTATCCTTTTTTTTTAAATAAAAATTTATGACATGTTAAATTGGAAATAAAGTAAATTATTTAGTATTTTTCTTAAATAATTTTTTCTTGAAATTTAACATGTCAATTTTATTTAACATTTTCACTTACAGTTTTGTGAAAAACTTTTGTGGAATTTTATTTTTTATTAAATTCCGTATTTATTTTAAATAATTTGTGTATATATAAATTTATGGTTTATATACACTAGCTTGTTAATTATTTAAAATATCGTTAATGAAATTGCATTAGGATTTTGCAATTTTAGTATTTGTTCAAGGTGCTTAAATTGGTATGTGATTGTATGTATGTTTCGAATTTATTATGCATGCAATATATTGTTCATGTTTAAGTACATTTAGAGTTATTGCATGATGTTTAGCAATAGCAATTGTCTTGTGATTAAATAATTCTAATAAATTTTGGCGTAGCCACAGCAGCCTTATTTAGATTGGATTATTTATTAGAAATCACATTTAGTATTATAGACATTAAATAACTTCATAAAACATTAAGTTAAAAGTCTAAATTGAGTCAGATTAATTTTGTCTAAGGAGACATTATCGTGGGACAAATGTGACCCCTCCACGTCTTTCCTGGGAATTCGTTCGAATTCTGTCTAAGGAGGCTGGATTTTAAGTGGGACCTTTTGTTTAACCTATGCGTCTTTCCTGGAAATTTATCTGATCTCAAGTGATAAAAATAATTTTGTTTGACTGAGGTTTAGCCAAAGCAGCCTCTATTGAACGAAGTTATTTATACGGTATCACATAAGAAATGTTTAGACTTTACATTTATTTTGTTTGATGATCCATAAAGCATTGAGGTATAGCCACAGCAACCTTATTAAGGACGGATCTCATAAAGTGATTATGAAGTAAAAGAAATATAATGTCTATTATAAGGAATGAATCTTATTGAATTAAAAATTTAGCCCACAAGCAATTTTTATGTCGCTAGATTCATTATTGCATGATTTGCATTGGTAAATTATGATTTATGTTATAGTCTCAAATTAAGAATTAAGCATGTTTGTGTTTGCAGCTATGCAACCTTTGACTGATACTAAAGTAGAAATCCCTATTTTAACAAGTGAAAACTTTAAGACTTGGGGAGATAATATACTTCTTCATTTGGGGTGTTTGGACATTGACTATGCTACTATTAAGGATGAGCCACTTCTGAGTGAAGAAAGCACTCAAGCTGAGTTTGATCTTCATGAGAAATGGGAACGGTCTAACCAACTTAGTATCATGTTCATTAAGAGCAAACTCACTGCGGATGTCCGTCGCTCAGTGGATCAATATAAAAATGTCAAAGAGTTGCTAGATGCCCTTGAAAGGCAATTTAAGACTTCTAAGAAGTCTCTAGCTAGCACCCTGATTATGAAGTTCACATCTGCTAAGTTGACTTCTGTGAAAGGCGTTAGAGAACACATCAACAAAATGCGTGATTTAGCAAATCGCTTGAAGGCTCTAGAGATTGAGATGTTGGATGCTTTCCTAGTGCATTTTATTCTGACGACCCTTCCATCACAGTATGGACCTTTTAAGATCTCTTACAACACACATAAGGACAAATGGACAATAGATGATCTATTGACCATGTGTGAAGAAGAGGAGGCCCGATTAACTCTGGAGATGGGAGAAAATGCAATGATGGTTACTCAAGGAAGGAAAACCGGCAAAGTCAAAGGAAAAGGGAAGGGTAAAATCCAACCCAATGCTGACATCAAGAAAGAGTCCAAGTGTTTTTTCTGTAAAAAGAAGGGACACATAAAGAAAGATTGTGTCAAGCATAAAAATTGGCTTGAAAAGAAAGGTAACTTAGTCTCATATGTTTGTTTTGAGTCTAACATGGTTGATGTGAATTGTAACACATGGTGGATTGATTCTGGATCTACAATCCATATTTCTAATTCCATGCAGGGTTTACAAAACCTGCGGAAACCAGTAGGAGCTGAGCGATTTATCTATTCTGGAAACAAGATAGAATCGCATGTGGAAGCTATTGGGACATGCATATTAGTACTTAAGGGTGGCTTTAATTTAATTCTTGAAAAGACCTTCTATGTTCCTAGTTTTTCTAGGAATTTGATTTCAGTTTCAAAACTTGTACCTTTGGAATTCACTTTTAACTTTTCAAACAATGGTTTTGATTTATTTTATAAATCCAATCATATTGGTGATGGTTCTTCATTGGATGGTCTTTATTTATTAAATTTACATAATAATGCCACTCATGATGTTATGCATGTACAAGCTGGTACTAAACGATGTGTTATGAATGAGGATTCTTTTACCTTATGGCACCGTAGACTAGGTCATATCTCTATAGAGAGAGTTAAAAGATTGGTGAATGATGGTATACTTAGTCATTTAGATTTCACTGATTTTGGTACTTGTATAGACTGCATAAAGGGAAAGCAGACTAACAAGTCAAAGAAAGGTGCCAAAAGGAGTTCGGCCATATTAGAAATTATCCATTCTGATATTTGTTGTCCAGATATGGATAATCAAGGTCAGAAATACTTTATCACATTTATAGACGATTACTCACGATACATGTATCTCTACATGCTTCATCATAAAAGTGAAGTGTTGGAAGCCTTTAAGGTTTTCAAAGCTGAAGTAGAGAAACAATGCGGTAAGCAAATCAAGATTGTGAGAACCGATAGAGGTGGTGAGTATTATGGTAGATACACTGAAGATGGACAAGCATCAGGTCCTTTTGCTAAGTTTCTTCAAGATAACGGTATAGTTGCCCAATACACCATGCCAGGTTCACCTGATCAGAATGGTGTTGCGGAAAGAAGAAACCGAACATTAATGGAAATGGTGCGAAGTATGTTTAGTAGCTCTAAACTGCCTAAATCCTTATGGATTGAAGCATTAAAGACGTCTGCGTATATATTAAACAGAGTTCCAACCAAGGTTGTTTCTAAAACACCATTTGAGTTGTTCAAAGGTTGGAAACCGAGTTTGCGTCATATGCGTGTATGGGGATGCCCGTCTGAAGTTAGAGTTTACAACCCACAAGAAAAGAAACTGGATCCTCGGACTATAAGTGGGTATTTCATTGGATATGCCGAAAAGTCCAAAGGATACAGATTTTATTGTCCATCTCACACTACTAGGATTGTGGAATCAAGAAATGCAAAATTTCTTGAAAATGACTCAATAAGTGGGAGTGATCTATCTCAAGACATAGTTCATGAGCAAGATCTACCTTCCACATCAGGTGAGAGATTGGTTGTTGTTCACAACACTCCTCGAGTTCAAATAGGAGTTGAAACAACCAATCAATGAAAATCCGCAGATTGCTGAGGAAATCATAGTAGATCAAAATCAAGAAATGATTGAGGAACATGATCCACAAGAAAATGTTGTCCCAATTTTAAGGAAATCTACTAGAGAAAGGAGATCAGCAATCCCTAGTGATTATATTGTGTATTTACAAGAATCTGAGTACAATATTGGAGCTGAAAATGATCCTGAGTCTTTCAAGGAAGCTATGAATTGTGATGAGTCAAATTTATGGTATAATGCTATGTTAGATGAGATGAATTCTATGAAGAGTAATGAAGTCTGGGATCTTGTCCCGTTGCCCGACGGTGTAAAAGCCATAGGTAATAAAATGAGTCTTTAAAACTAAAAGAGACTCATTGGCAACATTGAAAGACATAAGGCTAGACTTGTTGCTAAAGGGTTCACTCAGCGTGAAGGAATTGATTACACAGAGACCTTCAGTCCTGTATCCAGGAAAGACTCCTTACGCATAATATTAGCATTAGTAGCTCAATTTGATCTTGAGTTACAACAAATGGATGTGAAAAACAGCTTTCCTAAATGGTAATCTAGAGGAAGAGGTTTATATGAAACAACCTGAAGGATTTTCCTCTAGTAATGGTGATCACTTGGTTTGCAAGCTAAAGAAATCCATTTATGGATTAAAAAACAAGCCTCCCGTCAATGGTATTTAAAATTTCATGATGTTATCTCTTCATTTGGTTTCGTTGAGAATATCATGGATCAATGTATATACCAAAAGGTTAGTGGGAGTAAGATTTGTTTTCTTATCCTATATGGGATGATATCCTACTTGCATCAAATGATAAGGATATGTTACATGGGGTGAAACAATTTCTTTCTAAAAATTTTGATATGAAGGATATGGGTGATGCATCTCATGTCATTGGGATTAAGATTCATAGAGATAGACATAGAGGAATCTTAGGTCTATCTCAAGAAACATATATTAACAAAATTTTAGAAAGATTTCGGATGAAAAATTGTTTCACACCAGCGCTGCTCCTATTGTGAAGGGTGATAAGCTCCATTTGGACCAATGCCCTAAAAAACGAGTTTGAAAAAGAGCAAATGAAGAACATTCCTTATGCTTCAGTTGTTGGAAGCTTAATGTATGCTCAGGTCTGTACTAGACCTGACATTGCATTTGCTGTTGGAATGTTAGGAAGATATTGGTCAAATCCGGGACTTGACCACTGGAAAGTTGCAAAGAAAGTCTTGAGATATCTTCAAGGGACAAAAGATTACATGCTTATGTACAAACGGTCAGATGATTTAGAAGTAATTGGCTACTCTGATTCAGACTTCGCCGGATTGCGTTGATTCTCGAAAATCAACATCAGGTTACATTTTCATGTTAGCCGGTGGAGCCATTTCATGGAGAAGTGCCAAGCAGACTTTAACTGCTACTTCTACTATGGAAGCTGAGTTCGTTTCGTGTTTTGAGGCTACCTCACAAGGTGTATGTTTGAAGAGTTTCATCGAAGGGCTTAGACTTGTGGATTCTATATCTAAGCCGCTGAGGATGTATTGTGACAATTCAGCTGCAGTCTTTATGGCTAAAAATAATAAGAGTGGAAGTCGAAGCAAACATATCGACATAAAGTATTTGGCCATAAGGGAACGTGTTAAAGATAACAAAGTGGTCATTCAGTATATTAACACAGAGCTGATGTTAGCCGATCCTTTGATTAAAGGCATGCCACCACAAAGATTTAAGATCAGTTGTCAATATGGGACTTGGTTCCATTATGTGTTAGTGAAACTCTATAGAGTAATATTTCTCATATTTGTTGTGCACATTTTGTTTATTTGGAGAAATATCAATAAAGTTTGGACCTAGAATAAACATTAGGTTTATTCATTAAGCTATTGGGAAAGAGGTTTGAAAACTTGATACATTGTAATACATGGAAAAATACTACTCGAGTAATAAAGGGAAAATATCGCCATGATTCGTGTATTGAGTTTTCTTAAAGTCTAAGGATTTGTGGTATTAAAGTAAAGTATACGGACCAAGTGGGAGAATGTTGGAATAGTGGAAGTATGGTGGTCCTATTTTTAGGAACCACAAACTACAACTTCATCAACTACAACTCCCATGTTCCCACTAACCACTTAATCCTAATCAACCACATTACCCACTAACCCATTAACCCATTAGCATGATTTTAGGAAACTTTGATGGAAAGTTTCTCTATAAATAGCTAATGGATTCAAGGTCCCAGAGCATGAAAATTCTATTAAAAACACATTACCATCTTGTGAGAAATTTTTTGAGTGCTCTGAAGATCTTGAAGGTTCCGGGGCTTGACGTTTTGTTCCTCTCCGGATTAAGCAATGGCAAGAGGTTAGTGATTTTCCTTAATTCCGCTGCATTTTATGTGTTTGTATTTAGTTACGGCTTTCAATTCTCCTATTTATATATGAGGATAAAAAAAAAAAAACCTTTGCAAATTTCGACGGCTAAAATAAATAATAATAAAAAAAAGATGCCGGTGATTTTTTTGCATTTGCTGGAGGATTGGGTAAAAATATAAAATACTGTTCACTTGTAAAAAAAATTAAATAATTTTTTTTTTAAGGATCTTTCTCTATTTTTTAAAAACCTCGAAAAGTAAGTTCTTAGTTTTGAATTTGGTGCTAAAAAACAGAGACGTAATTTGTAATGTTCATTCGAAATCTATTGGCCTATCTAATCAAAGCACAAATTTTTTTTGCTGAAACATCCTCAAGACCTTGAATGAAGTTGTGAAATTGTTTTTTTCTGAAGATCCATTGGAGTTCAATGCATTCTTTGCCAGGACTTTAATCTTCCTGATATTTTCCCTCATATCACCACGGAATGACCCATCATAAGGCGGTTGATACTTTCGGCGTCCTCGTCTCTCCGGACAGGCCTTTTGTCACACAGATTAACTCCGATCTTCCAATCATCAACCACAAGCTTTCTGTAGTAAATTGATCAGTAATGCAGAGGAAGACATATCATTGGAGCCTCACACCACATGCTCTGTTAGTCCTTTCTAGTATTGAGTTTCATCCACAATGTGTCAAGAAACTTTTCTAGTATCGAGTTCCATCCTCAATGTGTCAAGAAACTACCTCCCGCAGGATGAGAGATCACATCAGTTTGAGAGCACCAGGGCACAATCGAGCCACGGCCTTTGACTTCCTCCTCAAGGCCAGCAGGCAAGGAACCGATTTCAACCAGGCTGGTCGATACACGAATCACCCAGATGAATTTCACTTGGCTAAGCAAAAGGCCACTGCCATTTTCAATCACTTCTTTGCTCACATCGCAAAATCTACCGATCGAAATGTATAAAACCAAACATCTCGGCTTGTTGTCCAGCCACTGGATGCAATCAAATTCCGACCTCAGGCTAGTCGAAACAGAGCTGATGCTGGACAAACATTCAGGAAATATGGGGCCAATTTCGTAAACCGGTTTTGTGCCCTTGCTAGGCAGTTACGGCTTCAAATTCAAGTTCTTGAATAGTGGTACAAATGACCATGTCCATCACTTTCACAGAAATTTCAAGTTCTATTTATGGTTTTCCATCACTTTCACTGCCAAAGAAAATGAGAAAAAAAAAAATAAAACCTCAATAAAAGGTGTGTTTGTTTTGTAGGAAATATTTTCTAGAATTTTTATCTACATTTCTTACAATCAATGTTTTAAAATTATTAAATATTATTGTAGTAATCTTGAGATGATATAATTACTATTGGCTTTTATTTAAAGCTAGGCAATAGTCATAGTTGATGTTTGATTGGAGGTGTTAACTAACATAAAAAATGTCAAATAAAAATTGGAAAAATTATATCAGAAGATCAACAGAAATAAGTTCAAATAAAGATTTGAACTTTCATATAGTTAATAATAAAAATTAACATTCTATAAAGTGGCTCAACTAAGTAATTTTGTTGACTTATTTATTATAACACCATTAAATTGTATTAATGTGACACGTTATGTGATACGTGGCGATGTGGTGCTGATAGGCTTTGGACAATGTTACTTCATTACAAATAAAATAGAAAAAAAAAGCAAAAAAGTAAATAAAAATTATAAAAAAGAAAAAGAAAATGAAAATTAGAAAAGGACAAACTATAGACAAATAAAGAAAATGAGGAAAAGAAAAAAATTAAAAAGAAACAAAATATTAATTAAATAAAATATTTAAAAATTAAAAAAATAATATAACAAATACCGAAAAATTTAATAAAAAAAATAGACCATCTCCAACCCACCACAAGTATTGACGAAACTTCTTAAAAAAGTTAACAAAAATCCTATTTTTATTAGATTTGAAAAACAATGAGGACCTAAATAAAAAAGGGGGATAAATGTTGATGACTAAATATGTATCATTAGCTTTGAAATATTAACTATTTTAAACCCAAAATCATGTATTAAATAGAAGTCAATATTATAAGTATAAATTACAACGAATACAAAAAATATTGAATTTCAAATTAAAAAAATAAAATAATAACGAAATATAACATACATAAACAACGTAACAACTTGAGTTGAAGATATGATTAAAGATTTAATTATTTAACAAAAAATTAGTTTACAATACTCGGTTATAAGTGCGGTTTGTTAAAATCGCGAGTTAACTCATACGATTCTACAAGTTACGATTTTGTGGAGTTTTTTCTAGTTGAGATAGATGCAAAATCATTTGGGGATAGACTCATTATAAAATGTGAGTTTATATTTACAATTTTACAAATTTAAGATCTTACTAATTCATATGATTCTATATTTCTTTGTATTAGATGGAATTGCAAATTTGATAGCATTGGTTATAAGTTGGCTAATTAGTTTGAGATTATTTTTTATAATTTATCAAATTTAATTATATTTGTTAGAAGATATTTTACAAGACGCTGCACATATTCAAATATCATAAATACCCTATAAAATAAAGCCTCTACTGTATGCAGCAAGGTTCCAGGATATGAACATTTTGGAATTGTTACCTAACTTATCATAAAATAATAATCCACCTTAGAACTTATAAGCCCATTGAAAAAAAAAAAAGAACTTATAAGAAACCCTGCAGAGTATAACGGAAATTTTAGGACTCGAACAGATTTTGATACTTGGTCCAAGTACTGGCCAGTCGTTCCCAACAGCCGCAGCAACAGTAATCTCATCGAGCTCCGTCCTACTACTGCGCGATGAATTTTATGGTTTTCTCCTAACGGTGTCACATAATGCAAATCCAAGTATAGATCCTTTTTTACGGACCAGCTCAATAGATGTGAAAAATCTTGATTTCTTCTGAGAATCACAGTTTAATTGGAGAGTTCTTGTTTAAAACAAAGGCCGCAATTTTATGTATCAAAGAAACTGTACGAATGATGTTTAAAGTGAAAATTGAGTTGAGTTTTTGTTTGTTTTTTACAAAGCCATTTATATTAGTAATAAAGATATTAACTAACTACTACCAAATATCTACACTGACCAATATACTATTTAGTGAACAATGAATAATCATTTCATGATTGAACAAATCCTTGGGAATAAGAAATTGAGAAATTTCTTTATTCATTGATGAATGCTTGTTTAATGTCCATAAATGATTTTTTAAGTTTGCAAACCTAATTTGGACCAACTTTAGAATAGTCCTAATGGAGGAAACATATAACTCTCTTGATTTAAAAAACCATGAAGAAAAGCATTATTAATGTTAATTTGATACAAAGGCCAATTATAGGTAGTAGCTACTACCAAAAAATTTTGATAGTACTCAATTTAAACAATAGGAGAAAAGGTGTCATAATAATCAACTCCATCAACCTGAGTATACCCTTCAGCTACTAACCTAACCTTGTACCTCTCCATTGTTCCATCAAGCCTATATTTGATCGTGTACATCCACTTTGAAACCAATGGGCTCCTTCCTTGAAGGTAAATGAGTAGTTCCCAAGTGTCATTTAATTCTAAATGCTTCAAGTTACTTAATCATTGTAGTTACCCACTCTTCAAGCCATGTAATTTGATCAATTAAAGATAATGTTTCCTATTACCATACTTGGATTATTAGATCCTGATAGATATAAAGCATCTGTAATAGTTTGTTTCAATTTGCATTTTTCATGTTTGATCATTAGATATACTCATGATTCAATCTTTTAGAAAAAAACAAAACTTTAGAAGAATTTGATAGGTCTTTACACTCTAACATCATGTGAAAATTCTTGATTCTTCTAAAGAATCATAGTTTAACTACAAAGTTCTTGTTTAAAAGAGAGGTTGCAATTTTGTGTATTAAAGAAACTGTATGAATGATTATTAAAATGAAAACTGAGTTGAGTTTTTGTTTGTTTGTTACAAAGCTATTTAATATTGGTATAAAAAATATCGACTAACTAACTACTACCAAATATCTACACGTAGACCAATAACTATTTACCCATAATAATTAATATTCTTTACAATAGATTTGTCTATGTTTTTTATAATCTCATTATACTTTAGTACCTTATTTGTATCATATAACATATATTTCAAGTGACTCTCATAGATACTAATTGTATTGTAATTTTTCTACTAATTTTGAGTAATAATAAATAGCATTGTATTTTCTTAATTGTTAGTATTTTATTTACAAATGATATATTAAATTCTAGAATCTATTAATTTAAAATTTCAAATTAAAATATATACAAATTTATATTATATAAACATTTAAAAAAATAAAATAACTGCAAAACCAGCAGCATGTAATTTTAATGTCAATTCGAAATCTATTGGCCTATCTAATCTAAGCACAAAATTTTTTTTCTAATTGACATCCTCAAGACCTTGACTGAAGCTTTGAAAATTCCTATATGCAGATCCTCAGAGTTCAATAATGCATCTCCACAGGACTTTAATCTCGCGATTTTTTTTCTTCGTCTCCCCTGCAGAATGATCGATCATAAGGCCGGTTGATACTTTCGGCGACCTTGTCTCTCCGGACAGGCCTTTTGTCACACAGATCAACTCCGATCTTCCAGTCACCAACCCCAGAAGCTTTCTGTTAGTAAATTGATCACTATACAGAGGAAACATATCATTGGAACCCCACACCACATACTTCGAGTACTGAATCCGTCCACAATGTGTTAAGAAACCGCCATACTGCGGGGTGAGAGATCACGTCAATTTGTGAGCACCAGGGCACAATCAAGCCACGGCCTTTGATTTCGTCCTCAAATCCAGCAGGCAAGGAACCGTTTCAACCTGGGGTTGATACACGAAGCACCCAGATGAAATTCACTATGGTAAGCAAAAGGCCACTGGCTACTTCAATCACGTCTTCTTTGCTCGCATTGCAATAGCTACCGAATGAAACGTAATAAAACCGAACCTCTCGGCTTGTTGTCTAGCCAATGGATGCAATCAACTTCCGACCACAGGCTAGTCGAAACAGAGCTGATGCCTGCAGAAACTTCCAAGAAATATGGGGCCAATTGCGTAAACCGGTTTGTGCCTTGTAAGGGAGTTATGGCT
>JBBMOL010000839.1:0-64753 GCA_037954665.1 Laguncularia racemosa
TTTTTGGGTTTAAGTAGGGTATTATGGGAAATTTGTTAAGGACTTTTCAAAGATAGCTAAACTGCTCACCTAGTTAAACATAAAAATGAAAAGTTAAATGGACTAATGCAAGGGAACAAGGTTTCTAAGAGCAAAAGAGAAGGTTGGCTTCAACACCAATTCTAGTGGCACCTGATGCTGACGAGCCATACATAGTGTATAGTATTGCGTTGGGAAATTTTCCGGCACCATAGATGCTCTCAAAACTTGATTTGGATGATGATCCAAATCGCTCATATTTCACTCTATTTCTTTTATCTAATAAATATTTGAGTAATAATCTTATAAGTATAATAATATTTCTCCATGGGATGCCAAATAATCTTATAAGTACAATAATCTTATAAGGTGAAGATGGCGTCTTTAGCATTCTCTGAATATGCTAGTTTGTGGTGGGATAAACTACAAACTGAGAGACGTAGGGCGGATGAGGAGAAAGTGCGTTCATGGGCTTTGATGAAAAGGTTGATGAGAGGCAGATTTGTGCCAGATTACTATAAATAAGAGATGCTGATGGAGTTGCAATCCTTGAGGCAGGGTAAGAGATCATAGAAGAGTATGTGAAGGAGTTTGAGACACTAATGGCAAGGTATGATATTAGGGAATCATCAGATGAATCCATGGCTCGTTTCATCAATGGGTTAAAGATGGACATTGCCAATGTAGTGGAACTCCAGCATTATCAGACTCTTGAGGATGTGATTAAATTAGCCAGTTAGGTTGAGCGGCATCAGCGCAGGTAGGATCAGAAATGGCGGGATCAGAAATCATATCACCACCATAAGTCAAATGATGGTGAGAGGGAGAAGGAAAGGAAGGAAAAGGGAAAGGCAGTCATTAGTGAGGCTGTTGACCAAACACAACAAAAGAAGAGCAAGGATATCAAATGTTTTAAGTGTTTAGGACTTGGCCATATTGCTTCTCAATGTCCTAATAAAAGGGTTGTGATCATAAAGGGGGACAAAGTTGAGAGTGAGGAAGAAGAACAAAAGAGTACTGAGGCAGAAGAGGAAGATGAAGACATTATAGCGAATCCAGTACAGGGAGACTTGCTAATGGTTAAGCAGGATGAAGCTGTTTCCTAATCAGAGAGCCAATTTATTTCATATCCATGGCATGGTGCAGGGGAAGACTTGTTTGATTATGGTTGACACCAATAGTTGCACTAATGTTGCTTCAGCAAGCTGGGTTACTAAGTTGGGTTTACAGGTGGAGCAGCATCCAAGACCTTATGCACTTCATTAGTTGAGTCTACAAGGAGTTGTTCATGTACACAAACAAGTTCGTGTTCCATTACTTATTGGTGATTATACTGACGAGATTGTTTGTGATGTAGTTCCCGTGGAAGCTACACATTTGATCTTTGGAAGACCTTAGCAGTATGACCTCAGAGCCATGTATGATGGATACACCAATGAGTATACCATTCAGCAACAGGGCAAGGCATACAAGCTTCTTCCTATGAGTCCAATTGAGGTACAACAAACAAGGTTGATTTGCCTTAAGAAGCCTAAGGGAAAGAGGAGTCTATTTATGCGGTCCAATAGGATGGACGATACAAATTCGAGGTCGAATCATTTTCAACATGGAGGGAATGATATGATTCCAAGAGCTAAGATACGAGCACCAAAGAAATCCAAGTCAATCCGAGCTTTAGGTGGCAGTATGGGATCCAAAAAAGGAGGACATAGGCGTCGGGAGGACCCAAGGCGTAGTTCAGCTAGCCTTAAGCGATCTTGAATAAAGGCGGCTAAAATTAGTTCCAAGGCCACCGGCCTTGAATGGCTTCGCACAATTGTTTTTAGGATGATATAAATAGTCATCTTTAGGGTTTATTCGAGAAAGATGTATTTTTTGTTGTAAGAAAAACACTTTTGAGTGTATGAATCCTTTGTGGAGATTCTTGAATATTGAGAATTTGATTTCACTTTATTCTTGTTGTTCTTATCAAATTCTCGGTTCATCTATAATTTGTGGTGAGCATTGTTATTGAATTCTTGGAATTCTTTAACCGTAATGATTGATTTATAGAACGTGGTCTCTATCGTTCTATGATTTGATTGCAAATCAGTTTAATTTATCAATCTTAGCATCTATAGATTGGTAATTTTATCCATATATTTGATTTTATTCGTTAGTACCAAAATCCAGAAAACCCTAAAAATATTTTAGGATTCTATTGTTATTGACGATTTGATTTGTGTGAAAAGGATTTCCAGTTCAAATTCTTATCATAAGTTATATGCAAAAGATTGACACAATGTTGCAAAATCAACAAGATACCATTAGGAATCTTGAGAATTAGCTTAGTCAGATGTTTCAACAGTTGAGTAATAGACCATCTGGGTCTTTACCTAGCAATACCGAGCAGAATCCTAAGGGTGTAAATGCTATTATGCTAAGAAGTGGTAAGGAATTAGTTGATAAGAAACTTGAGGAAAAAGAGGTTAACCTAAAGAAAGATAAAGGGAAACAAAAGGAAGAGGAACCAAAGCAAAATTCACCAAGGGTGAAATCATATGTTCCTCCTGTTCCTTTCCCAAGAAGGCTGAAGCAAAAGCAATTGGATTCACAATTTGCTAAATTTTTAGAAGTCTTTAAAAAATTGCAAATTAACATTCCTTTTGCAGAGGCACTTTAGCAAATGCCTTCATATGCTAGATTCATGAAGGATTTGCTCACAAAAAGAGAAAGATAGATGGGAATGAACCTGTAATGCTTACAAGAGAATGTTCTATGATCCTATAGAAGAATTTATCTAATCTACCAAGAAAACAAAGAGATCAAGGAAGTTTTACTGTTCCTTGCACTATTGGTAATTTTCATTTTGATAAAGTCCTTATAGATTCTGGTGAAAGAGAATGTAAAGAGACGCATGTCACCCTACAACTTGCTGATAGAAGTGTCAAGTACCCATAGGGTATAGTGGAGAATGTCCTAGTAAAAGTTGACAAATTCATCTTTCTAGTTGACTTTATAGTCCTGGAAATGGAAGAAGAAAGAGAGGTACCCATGATCTTAGGAAGACCATTCCTTGCAATAGGTAAGGCATTGATAGATGTGGAACAAGGTAAGTTGACCTTGAGAGTTATGGATGAAGAAGTTACTTTTAATGTTTATGAGACCATTAGGAAATTTGATGATTGTAATGTCTTGTTACACCATTGATGTTATTGATGAAGTTTCTTGTGAGAATATGAAGAGAATGCAGGTATGGAGACAATAAGAATCAGTTCTCAAGGATATAGATGAATGGAGTGATGATGAAGAACCAATTGAAGAATGTGTGGAAGAAGCATTAGATGTTTGAGCTCACTACTATGAGGAGCTAGGAACAAGTGAGAAGAAGTTAGTCCCATCATTGACACAACCCCCGGTGCTTGAGCTTAAACCATTACCTAGTCATTTAAAATATGCATATCTTGGAACAAGTGATGCTTTGCTAGTAATCATTTCTTCTTCTTGACATGTGATCAATAGCAATAATTTTTTGATGTTCTAAGAGAGCATAAGGAAGCCATCGGTTGGACCATTGCTGATATTAAGGGAATTAGCCCTTCAATTTGTACTCATAGGATATTTCTTGAGGCTGAGTGCAAACCTACAGTACAACCACAAAGAAGACTTAACCTAACTCTTAAGGAAGTTGTAAAAAAAGAAGTGCTTAAATTGTTCAATGCAGGCATTATTTTTCCAATTTCCGACAGTAAATGGGTTAGCCCTGTCCAAGTTGTACCAAAAAAAGGTAGTATGACTGTAGTAAAAAATGAGACTAATGAATTAATTCCCACTCACACTGTAACTGGTTGGAGAGTCTATATAGACTATAGGAAACTGAATAATGCTACCCGCAAAGATCATTTCCCCCTCCCTTTCATAGATCAGATATTAGAAAAACTTGCAAGGCATGATTATTATTGCTTTTTAGATGGTTACTCTGGTTAAAAATCAAATCCATATAGCACTCGAGGACCAGGAGAAAACCACCTTTACTTGTCCTTATGGCACATTTGCTTTAGGAGAATGCCCTTTAGTCTTTGTAATGCACCCACTACATTTCAAAGATGCATGATGTCCATATTCTCTAACATGTTAGGAAATTTTATTGAAATATTCATGGATGATTTTTCTATTTTTGGGAAGTCATTTGAAACATGTCTGATAAATTTAGGATGTGTGCTTAAGAGATGCAAGGAAACTAATCTACTCTTAACTGGGAAAAATGCCATTTCATGGTAGAGAAGGAATAGTCTTAGGGCACAAAGTGTCTAAGCAGGGAATTGAGGTTGATAGGGCAAAAGTAGAGGTGATAGAGAAGCTACCACCACCTACTATAGTGAAAGGAATCAAAAGCTTCTTGGGACATGCTGGCTTTTATAGGAGATTTATCAAGGACTTTTCTAAATCTCAAGACCTCTTTGTAATTTATTAGAAAAAAATTCTGCCTTTGTCTTTCATGACAACTGTTTGCAGGCATTCAATCTATTGAAGGAGAAGCTCACTACTGAAACCAGTGATTGTTGCACCTGATTGGGAGCTTCCATTCGAGTTGATGTGCGATGCCAACAACTATGCTGTAGGAGTGGTACTTGGGCAAAGGAAAGATAAGTCATTTCATGTATATACTATGCAAGTAGAACCTTAAATGAGGCCCAAAGGAATTATGCCACAATTGAAAAAGAACTTTTAATAGTCATATTTGCATGCGATAAATTCCGGCCTTATCTGATAGGTTCCAAAAACATAGCATATACTGACCATGCTGCCCTTAAGTATTTATTTGCTAAAAATGATGCTAAACCTCGCTTAATTCGATAGATTCTACTACTGCAAGAATTTAACCTAAAAATTAAAGATAAGAAGGGAACTAAAAATGTGGTGGCTGATCATTTATCCCGTTTGGAATCTAATTGTTTTGATTCACCTATTAATAAAAAGTTCCCTAATGAACAATTGCATGCAGTAGAAGTCAAAGGATTACCTTGGTATGCTGATATCGTTAATTATTTGGTTAGCAAAATCAATCCATATTGGTCTATCTTACCAACAGAAAAAGAAATTTTTACATGATGTGAAGTTTTATTTTTTGGGGTGAACCATATCACTTTAAAAATTGTGCTGACCAAATAATTAGTCGGTGTGATATGAGATCGGTTTGATCGGATTCCTAATTGATACGAACCACGCCAACGTGTGACGAAACCCAATACTAATAAGTTCGGAATTCGTTACCTAAGATGCCAAACACCCTCAAGTGGAAACTGCGACCCGTTGTCTATAAGCGAGACAAGAACCTTGGTATAATATGAAGACGCCACAATCGGGATGAAAGACCGATTGATAAGTCGAGATGACGCTACGGAAATAAAATCTGATAAGTTCTAGGTTAGTTCTTTAAAGAACCAAGAGAGGAATTCTCTCAAAAGTGTTTTTTTCAAAACTTTAATGTTGTATATTCTATATTCTAACCATAGAGCTTTATATTAAGGTTTACAATTCGTAACAATAAAGCCCAAAATGACATAACTTAGATAAGTTGCGTAAAAATCAACAAAACAACATGTGGCCGGCGGTGTAGACATGAAAGCCGGTGGCCTTGGAGCCGGTCTTGAGCGGTGTTGAAATATACACGACCAGCAATGGAAATGTACACGACCGTGTACTTCTGGCCGTGTATCTTTCTGTGGAAATCTTGCCAATTACACGACGTGTACTTCTAGTCATGTATCTTCTATGGAAATCTTGACAACATACACGGCCGTGCCTTTGAACCGTGTATACGACCGTGTATCATTCTGTGTAACCTCCAGACTCCTACACGGCGTGCCTTGTAAAGACACGCCCTCTTCAACCCGTATCCATTATGACTTGTACAAGAGCTCAAGGGCATTCCCATGGTTGTTCCAATCCATTCTAGCTTCATGATTGCTCTAATCCTTTTCGGCTTCATGGACATCCTTTATCAACCGTTAAGTGCTTCCTTAAATCGTTTCGCTCGATTTGTTGTGATTGGTCCAGGTGGCACTTCAAGAGGATCCACATTCCATCTTTTGGCTTGGCTCCCATCATGGATCTATCATTCCCCTCCTCTTGAAAAGGATTTGTCCTCAAATCATCGCCTACATCAAAAGGACTCAAATCAGTAACATTAAATGTAGGACTTACTTGATACTCACTGGGTAAATCTATCTTGTATGCATTATCATTGATGCGCTCAGGATTTGAAATAGTCCATCGCCTCTAGGAAGTAGTTTAGATCGACGCTGCACAGGAAACCGCTCTTTGCGCATGTGAACCCAAACCCAATCTCCAGGTTCAAAAACAACTTGTCGACGACCCTTGTGGCTTGTTTCACATACTGCTCTGTTCTTCGCTCAATGTTTAGCCTTACCTTCTCATGTATTGTTTAACAAATTCTGCTTCTTTCTTGCCATCTAGATTAACATACTCAAAAATAGGCAAAGGTGATAAATCCAAAGGTGTTAGTGGATTAAAACCATACATAACTTCAAAGGAGTAAATTTAGTAGCAGAATGCATTGTACGATTATAGGCAAATTCAACATGTGGCAAACAATCCTCCCAACTTTTAATATTCTTTTTAATTACAGCCCTCAACAAAGTAGATAAAGTTCGATTTACTAAATCAGTTTGACCATCAGTCTGTGGATGACAAGTAGTAGAGAACAATAACTTAGTTCCTAACTTAGCCCACAAGGTCTTACAGAAGTAGCTTAAGAACTTAGCATCTCTATCCGATACAATTGTTCTAGGCATACCACGTAATCTCACAACTTCCCTAAAGAACAAAATTAGCAAATATTGCAAGCATCATCTGTTTTGTAACAAGGAATGAAATGTGCCATCTTGGAGAATCTATCCACAACTACAAAAAATAGAATCCCAACCATGTCTAGACCTGGGTAATCCTAACACAAAATCCAATGGAAATATACCCAAGGCTCATGAGGAATGGGAAGTGGGATATAAACCCTTGAGGTTGGACTCTAGATTTTGCTTGCTTACACGTAACACATCGCTCACAAATCCTCTCAACATCTCGTTTCATGTGAGGCCAATAAAAGTGTTCCTGCAATACCCCTAAGGTTTTAGCTACTCCAAAATGTCCATTAAACCTCCTCCATGAGACTCCCTCACTAATAATTGTCTTAAAGAACAAATTGGAATGCATAGTTTACTCTCCGAAACAAGAATCCTTCATGTTTATAAAATTTACCATTCCCACTCTTCTCACAATGCACATACTCCTCACAAAAATCTCGATCAGTAGCATATAATTCCTTAATGTGCTTAAAACCAAGCAGTCTAGAACTAAGAGTAGAGATAAGAGTATACCTTCTAGAAAGTGCATCAGCAACGACATTTTCTTTACCTTGCTTGTAGTGGATGATATATGGAAATGTTTCGATGAACTCCACCCAACGAGCATGCCTTTTGTTCAGCTTATGTTGCCCCTTCAAGTACTTCAAGGATTCATGGTCAGTGTGGATCCGAACTCTTTTGGCCAAAGATAGTGTTGCCAAGTTTCCAGTGCTCGAACCAAGGCATATAACTCCTTGTCATAAGTAGGGTAGTTCAAAGTTGCCCCACTTAGCTTCTCGCTAAAGAATGCAATTGGTCTTCTCTCCTGCATGAGCAGTGCTCACAATACCTAATCCCTGAAGCATCACACTCAATTTCAAACGTTTTAGCAAAGTCAGGTAAAGCAAGTAATGGCGCCTAAGTCAGCTTATTTTTAAGCGTCTGAAAGGCCTTCTCTTGTTGCTCTCCCCATATGAACCCCACGTTCTTCTTAATTACCTTAGTAAGTGGTGCTAAAATGGTACTGAAATCCTTCACAAATCTCTGTAAAAACTCGCTAGTCCATGGAAACTCGCACATTACTTACAGTAGTTGGACTAGGCCATTCTTGGATCGCATGAATCTTTTCTTCATCAACCTGTATTCCCTGTGCACTAACACAAAACCAAGAAACACAAGTTTGTCTGTGCAAAAAGTGCACTTCTTGAGGTTAGCATATAATTGCTCCTTTCGAAGTACTCCTAAAACATCCCCAAGTGAGATATATGATCTTCCAAACTCTTGCTGCAAATGAGAATATCATCAAAATAGACAACACAAATTTGCCGAAAAAACCCAAAAAAATGGTTAAAAAAGTTCTAAAAGATAGGTGGGTTTTTTAAAAAACCAAAAGGCATTTACAACCACTTTTAAAATCCATATTTCTTTTGAATGGGGTTTTCCATCATCACCTTTTTTTTTCATTCAAAATTTTATACCCCTTTTTTAAATTTAAAATTTTAAAAACACTAAATTTAAAATCACTAAAAAAAAAAACCAACAAAAAAAAAAAACCCCCCCAAACCAAAAAAAAAAAAAAAAACCCAACCACCCAAAAAAAAAAACCCCCACCCCCAACCATTTTTTATTTTCCCCCCCCAAATTCCCCCCCCCCCCCCCACCCTTTTTTTTTCTCTATAAGCCGGTTTGTTTGGAATCGATGCCCCGGGTACGGGTCAATCGGGGTTGTCAATACCCGAATAGGTGGAAACCCCTTTAAAATCTCCTCAAGGAAGAATCTTCAAAGTCTGCCAATAGACAAAACAATAGGCAAAGAGTTAGATATTTCGTTAGTATTAAGAAGTTTCCTTAAAAACCAGCAACAACATAGGTTGCTTCATCACTAACGCTCTCCTTACTAAAAGGTTTTTCTTGCCAAAAAAAATTTCCCCTTTTGCAAGGTCCCTCCCCTTTTTCACTCACCCCCCAAAGTTGATCCCTTCAATTAGTTTTCCCACACTCTTTCCAACCTTCTCTCTTTTTCCTTTTGATATGATTTTTGTATTCCTTTTCTTTCTCTTGCTTTTGCTCTCTCACTCTCCTCTTTTTTCCCCTTATGTTTTGCAAAAGATGTTGTAGCTGAAAATGACCCCCTTTAACCTTTTTAGGTGTTAAAGGTTTAAGATTAAAGCTTTTCCCTTGGTGAAAAAGTGTAACTTGTTAGAAAAGCATCATGAACACCTTTTTCCTTCAAATTGCCATGGCCTCCCCAACAAACATGCCCGCCTACATTGGCCTAATCGCATAACACCTCACCTCATCCCTACCAATGCGAAAACAAAAGGCTTTTATCCCTTTGGGTTTTCCGCGTATATTAACCACTACAATTTATATGGTGGGGTTTTTTTAAATAGTCTTGGGCCCAAAAATCTCGACAATAAAAATTATCAAAACATTGGTATTGTAGAGCCATTTTATATAAAATTTTTTTTGGATGAATTGTGTTAATTTATTATGTTTTATAGAAATCTAAGGAAATGGTACTTAATTTTTTTATGGTGATAAATCGGGTTTAAATGGAGTAAGGTGCTAATTCAAGTAAATTAGAGGTCTCTACAATTTGGGATCAAAAAGACAAGGTTTTTACAGGGGAAAAATTCCCTTTTAAAATTAAGTTTCGGCCGTGTATTGGTTTAGAATCAAAGAAAATATACAGGGTTTGAAGTACATAGAGTGGTTTGAAAAATAAATTTAAAGGGGGCAGGTTTGTGATTGGCCGTGGTAGAACCGTGCCTACACTGAACAAGAAGGGGGAAATGGGGGGATATAAACAGGAGAGGCATGGCTTTAGATTGGCCTGGGGGAAAGCCGTAGAACAATGAACACAGATGTGTTTGGGGGAATTATCAACAGAGGAAGGCAGGGTTTTAAAAATTGGGCCGTGTTGGGGGGGCATCCCAGGGGACGATTTTCCCCTTCTCGGATTTACTTGAAAAGGAAAAGATATATTCGTTCTTTAGCAAAAGTCCTTCCCATTTTTTAACAAATAAATAAAACCCAAACCCCTAGAGGAAAGGGGGAGTTTTTGGACAAAAAGGGAAGAAGGGAGGCGAGCGGGGGGAAACCCAGCCAAAACTTTTTTTTTGTTTTCATTTTTTAATTTTTTCGTTTTAAGGATGACATGTGTAGCTAAGCAGATTTTTAGCCAAAGGATCATTGAAGTTTAATTTCACGGATTGTGAGATCAAATTGAGTTACTTTTATTTATCTTTGTTTTGGATATTTTATATCTTCGGGAGTTTTGTCAATATTTTTTTGTTGTTTGGTATGAATTAGAGTTTCTATAAAATTAGCAATTTAAATATATTGTCAACTAGTCGTCAAATCCGAAATTTTTTGTAGTTCTAGTTTCGGTGAAAAATAACTTTTTGATTAAAAAATAGATAGTAAAATTTTCTGTTATGGAGTTATGATCTTTTTTAAATGGTTATTTTTAAAATTATTAGATGAATTGGTAGTTTTCCTTGTTTGTAATGCTATTGGTAGATTAAACCCTAAGACTTGTTTGGGTTGTCTTAAATAAGAGAAATAATCGAAGAGCAGTTTTATTATCAAAAAAAGTAAGGAGAGATAGGTTATTGAGCTTGTTAATACCAAAACCGTTTTTCTTGGATAAAGGATAGAAAAATTTGCATCGTGATAAATTCCCTAAAATTAAAACTATTTGATTCTTTGGTTAGGCTTTTATC
Source organism: Laguncularia racemosa (assembly GCA_037954665.1). Classification (NCBI taxonomy): domain Eukaryota; kingdom Viridiplantae; phylum Streptophyta; class Magnoliopsida; order Myrtales; family Combretaceae; genus Laguncularia; species Laguncularia racemosa. The sequence continues at coordinate 10,589 of JBBMOL010000839.1, forward strand.
TTATTCAAATTTTTTATTGTTTTAGTATTATTTTGATTCCAAACAAAACCCCCCATTCTTTTTTTCCTCTCAATTTTTTTTAATGAAATTTATTTAACAACCCTTTGTGGTAGACCCTACTCCTCAAACACAAATCTTAAATTGTCTAGGGTAGGTTTTTATTTTTGTTAGATTCGCACCCATAAATTTTTTGGCGCTGTTCCCGAGGTTTGGTGTAAAATTTTTTTCTATTTTGTATGATTTTCTTCTCATCAGGTGAAAATTTTTAATCGAGTTTAAGAAGATTTTTAAGAGCAAAAAGGGGAAAGCTAGGTTTGCGTAAAAAAGAAAAGTATCTCTTCACCCCCTGGATGAATTTGGGTTCGGAGTCTGATTCCTCTATTGTTTCTGAAAAAAAAAGCGTATGCAAACCCTAAAAGACATTAAGAGATTGGTTACATCGATGTGAATAAAAACCCATTTGTATTCACTATTTGAATTGGCTGTTGAATTTGAGTTGAAAATCTGGTTTGATAAATCGGTCACCCCCTTTTTATGGTCTTAAAAAAATAAAGATCCTAAAAAATTTGAAAGAGTTTCAATAGTGTGTTCTGTATGAGGCCGAAAGGGAAAAACCGCGATCAAATAAAGTTACGTGTTTTTCCCATTTTCTTTAAGTACTAGAGAAAGTTTGGTTGTTTTTTTTGCCCCGGTTCTATAACCACTTGGATAGATTGGTGGGTTTCTTGGAAAAAGTTTTCCTGGCGTCAGACCCGCTGGTATAAAAAGAGAGATTTGTGGTATAAATGAGGGCCCCGAGCCCTTTCTGAGTTTTGGGAAGGGGTTAAAGAATTTTGTGAAGGCCCACAAAATGGGATTTGAACAACTTCTCATTTTTATTCTTAAAGGCCCTGTTCCCGATGGAAAAAAAAATGGGTGCCCTAGTGGAGGCGCCTGTGAAAAAAACCCCCGGTAAGTAGGGTTTTGTTTCCCCATTATGGCTGCTAATTGCAACAATTTGGGTATAGGCTGATACATCTTAAAGGAAAGGTAAATGAGGTAAGTTTTTTAAACCTTGAAAATCAAATTTTTAAACCAAACCCTCATTGTACAGCGTTAGCTTTGAAAACCACGCAGGTGAAGACTTGTGGAATTTGTGTGCCCCTAATCATCCTACCGACATGGTCCCCATTACAAGTGACAACATGGCATGCCAATGCTGTGGGGTTTCCCCAGGACGCCACAAAGGAAATTGTTCATACTCGAATACTAAAAATCCTGGATGGGGGTCATCCTAACTTCGATATGGAATAAACCAAAATTTTTCCAACAATTCCAACCAAAAGCCAAAAACCAAGCCCCACAGCCCCTTCCCACTTTAGGTATGTCTCTTAAATTGTTAAATCTTTGCTGTTAAATAAAAAAATTTCAGGTTGAGAAAAAGGAGCTTCACAATTGGAAAAAAAGAAGCCAATTGCTTCTTTTTAAAAAGGTTAAAAAAACTCAAGGTAAGTTCCCCTCTCAGACTGTCACAAATCCAAAGCAAAGCCTAAGTAATTCCCTTGAGAAGTGGAAAAAAATTGCGGGGTCAATGAAAAGGACCCCGATCTAATTTTGGGAAGAGATGAGAAAGAGATGCAACTCCGAGCCAGCAAACAACCAGCCCAGGGCCCCCCTCTTTAAACCCAAAAGTCATGAAAACGGCACCCCCTTTTCCCCTTTTTTGATTAGCGAAAACCCAAGAATAAAGTGAAGAAAAAGGATTCTTGAAATTTTCGCAAATTTGGGAAAAATTTTCCTTTGTTGGATGCAATTAAGAAAGTCCCCGTTATGAAAAATTTCCCAAAGAATTGTGCACTAACAAAAAAAAGCTGAAAGGTAATGAAAAGTTTATTTAGGTGAGAATGTTTCGTATTCTTTAGAAGAACTTCCCCCTAAATGTAAGGCCCCCCCCCGGTATGTTTACTATTCCTTGCAAAATGGGTTTATTTGGAATCGCTAAAGCTATGTGTGATTTGGGAGCTTAAATAAATGTTATTCCTTTGTCTGTTTATCAATGTTTGAAGTTGGCCCCTTAAAAGGAAAAGGTTTATTGTTTAATTGGTAGGTCCAATGTTTATCTTGAGGGGTTAAAAGTTTTTTTGTACAATTTAAATGGGTTTTGGTTTTCCCTGGTTTTTTATGTGCTTAAATGGGAAGATGATTCTCGAATTCTCAATGATATATTAGGGGGACCTTTTCTTAAGACATCAGAACAAAAATTTGATGTACATGAGGGTAACCCTCACTATGGAATTTTTGATGGTGAAGTGTTTAAAATTTAACTTTTATGCCATAAAATATCCTGTGATATCTCCCCTTTTTTTGTTGTGGATGTTAGCCCCTTTAAACAAAAGAAAAATTTGATTTGGTAACGTGAGGTTGAAAATTGTACAAAAATAGGGCTTATATTAATGCTTTGAAAACTTTAAGGAAAAGTTGAAATATCCTGGTTTTGAGGACATGTTTGGGAGTTGGGAATTGAAAAAACCTATCAGGTATGAGTGCCCTACATTAATTTCCCCCTTCAAAAAAATTCCCCCCTCTATTGTGTAGGCACAAAGATGGAATTAAAACCTTACTGAACTCTAAAGTACTTTTCTTAGGGAAAATGAAAATTTCTTCTGTTAGCTCAAACAAACTAAGTCTTTGAGAAGAAAAGTTGTTTAGGGTGTTAAAGAGAATTAAAGAAGCCATTGGATGGCCCCTTTATGATTAAAAGGACAAAGGGCTCCACATGTGAAAAGATATTAAGGGAAAGATAATTGCAACCCTTCAAGGAATTCAGGGGTTTTTAAACCCCACCTATGGGTGTAGTTAAGAAAGAAATTTGAAACTGCTTGATGCAGGTATGTTTCTATCCAATTTCCGATAGCAAATGGGTAAGCCCAATTCAAGTTGTTCTAAAAAAAACGGGTTACTGTGATTGAAAACTCTGATGGTGAGTTAATTCCTACTCGGGGTTCGAATGGTGGGGGTTTGTTTTGATTTGGGAATTTAAAGCGTCAATAGAAAAATCACTTCCTTTCCCTTTTTTTGATGATGTTAAAGTTTGGCTGGCCATTCTCCTTTGTTGTTTTGATGGTTATTGGGTTTTCTTTCAAATTCCGTGGCCCCGGAAGATCAAGGAAGATACTTTCAATGTCTTTTTGGTACTTTTGCATATCAAAGGGATGCCTTTTGGGTTTGCAATGCCCCCCACATTCAAAGTGTTGGTTAGTTTTTTTCGTTATGGGGAATATCATAGAGGTTTTCATGTTGACTTCACTGTCTTGGTACTCTTTTTATTCATGTTTTACTAACCTTCAAAAGTTCTTCAAAGTGTATAGATAATAATTTGTGTTGAATTATGAAAAAAGTACTTTTGGGTTTAACGGTTTATTTTTTCATATTGTATCTTCTAAAGGGGTTGAAATCGTAAAGCTAAAATAGATTGATTAAATTCTACCTTCCCTGTAAAATGTTTTGGGGAAATTGCTCTTTTCTTGGGAGTGCAGGATTTTCGAGCTTCATCAAGGATTTTTCCAAGATTTTCTCAAACCCCTTTAGATTGCTGCAAAAAGAAGGACATTTGAGTTTGATGAAGCCCGCAAAACAGCTTTTGAAAATTGAGGGGAAAATTAACTTCTACCCAAAATCCAACCCGACTGGAACCCCCCTTTGAATTATGTGTGTGCGAGCAATTATGAGTTTGGAGCCCTTCTTTGCCAAAGAGTTGGGGAAAAGCTTCCCCTGTATTTATTACGCTTCCAGAACATTAGTTGTGCTCAATTTCAACTATTCCCCAAAGGAAAAAAAAATCTTGGTGTTGTTTTTGTTAGAAAAAATTTAGATCTATTTCTTTTACTAAAGGGAATTGTTTTCTTTTTCATGAAGCTCTTAAATACCTGCTCGCGAAGAAAGGAGGCGAAACCCAATTATTGATGGATCTCTTATTAAAGAGTTTGATTGGAAATACGCGATAGGAAAGGCTCTGAAAACTTAGTTGCCCACCCCTCAGTAGAATACTTTGTGAAGGGCAATACCATACAAATGATTTTCAGATGGCATTTTTTTATTCAAAAAAAAACAATTTCCCTGGTATGCTGTATTGTCAACTATTTGTTTTTAAGACTACCAAGTGATTTATCTAGGGTCAAAAAGAAAAAATTAAAAAAGGTGTAAGTACTATGTATGGGGTGATCCCTATTTGTGGGAAAATTGTGTGTAAATCATTGAAGGTGTATTTTCAAAAACGATATTCCCTTTTTCTTGCATTTTGTCACTTTGCTGGGTGGCATTTTGGCCTAAGAGGAAGCTCAAAAGGTTTAGGGGGGGTTTGTTTTTGGCCCACATTTTTTTCGTGATTCTTTTTATTTTGTAAGTCTTTTGAATGTGTCAAAAAATTTGGGAACTTAGGGTAGGACCAAATGCCCCTTACCCTTTTTTACTTGTGAAATATTTGATATATGGGGTATTGACTTTTTTGGGTCCTTTTCCTCCTTCTTTTGGGAAGTTTTACACCTTTTAATGTGGATTATGTTTTAAAATGGGTGGAAGCCAAGCGCCCGAATATGTTGCCAAGTTTTGTGGATTTTTTCAAATCTATATTTTTGCTGGTTCGGGCACCCAAAGGGTCTTATCGTGATGTGGCCCACTTTGTAATAGAGATTTTTAAAAAAAAATACCCCAAATTCCACCAACCCCCCCAAAAAAAGAATTTTCAAACGGAAATCAAGTTATTTTGGAAAAAAACCTCAAACAAGCAGAAAATTGGAGACAAGACTTAAAAGCATTATGGGCCTAAAAAAAAGCTTAAAGACCCCCTTTGGGATGTCTCCTTAGGTATTTGGAAACCATGTCATCTCCCCGTGGAGTTGGACAAAGGGCATACTGGGTGTAAACAATGTAACATGCAAATGGATGAGGTTGGTGAGACAGAAAACTTCAAATTCAAGAAATTTAGGAAAAATTTGAGGAGTTATGAAAAGTACTAAAATCTCAAGGAAAAAAAAAAGGATTTTATGTCAAAAGATTTTCCGAAAAAATTTTTTTGTAGGGCAAAAAAATATTACTTTTTTTCTCAATTGAAGTTGTTTTTTAGGGAAAATTTCATTCACGGTGGATTGGGCCTTTGATCACTAAAAATTTTTCCCTGGTGCGTTGAGATCGCAAGTCTTGAAAATGGTAAGAACTTAAAGTCAATGGTCATCGCTTGAAACCCTTTTTTTGAAGGGGTTAAGATGTAATTTGAAGAAACCCGTTTAATTACCCGGTATTTTGTTTAAATTCAGGAAGTCTAGCCAAAGACGGAAAGAAAGGTGCTTCTGGGAGGAACCCCTATCAATTTATTTTGTTTTATTTTGTTTTTTATTTTTTTTTTCTTTTGTTAGTTGCGAAAAGGGGAATTCATCAGATGACACTTCTAGTGCTTAAGGGGGGAACTCCAATTTCTTAACTTTATAAGGGAAGAAGTATCGTTTGCTCTTATTCTCAAAAAGTTTCCCTTTTGTGTTAATTTCCCCTTTAATTATGCTGAATTAGGAACATGCGGAACTGTTTAAACTATTTGTGGGGGAGAGGATATAAAAATTTGGGTGAGAAATTGGGCCCTACTTTGAATGTTTGTCCTTAAGCAATTTCAAGCCAAAATTTTTTAAAATTTTTTATGAAAAATTGGAGATTTTCTAAATGTTGTAAAAGCACTAAAAATGTGAAAATTTATTTGGTCAAATGTTTTACTCACCTACTGTGTGATTAGAATCTGGTTAAATTGAGTAGTGAAAACTTTAAAAAAAAATTTACCCTTTTATTTAGCTTTAGAATTGGAAGTTTAAGAGTAAGTCTGTTTTTAAGTGAAAATAAACAAATTTATTTAGGTTTTTTAGTTGTTGTATATTTTTGAAGTTGTTTTTGAAACAATGATAACATTAGTGAAGATGTTGAAAAAACTTTTTCCTTAGTAACCCCCTTTAAAACCCGGATAACTATTATTCTTTGCAATAATTTTAAAAAAAAAATGAAAAAAAAAAAATCAAGCTGCCCTTATCCAAAGATTAAATAATTGAGTTAAAAAGGGATTGAATTGAATGTTTGAGTAGGAAGGTCCCTAGGGGTATCTTGAAACCGGTCATTGAGTGAGAGCTCGGAGTTGCGACTCAATGAATCACTATAAAGATAAGGGTAGAAAGGCGAAAGTTCATGAAAAGAACGGGCAAAAACCCCTCAAAAAAAATGCTTATTAAAACAAAAGAAAAATAATGAAAAATTTTATTGAAAGAAATAAGATTATAAAAAAAAAGGAGAAAAAATTTGGGAAAAAGTGATATATATGCTTTTTCTTTCTGTTGCAAAAATTATTACTTGCTTATCCAATGAAGTTTAATTGGGGGTTTTTCCCTTTTTGAATTAAATATTTACTTTTTGGGAAAAAAAGTTCTTTTGATAAACTGAAATTAAAGTTTTTTTTGTTTAGATTAGCTATTAAATTTTTTTTATGGTTTTTAATCACAGGAAACGTTGGTTGGAGTAGTGACATTAAAATTCAGTCATGAATTATAAAAGAATAGTGCTTGAAATGATGAAAAGAAATTTTGATAAATTTTGACGGATTTTCATTGATTTGATTCAATTGCTTGAGGAAAGAAAAAATTAAGTGTGGGGGAATTGATAGAGCCTTTTTTATCAAATCTTTAGGATGATTGTGTTAATTTTTATGATTTTTTTAGAAAACATAAGGAAAAAGGTACTTAATTTTTTTATGGTGATAAAACAGGTTAAAAAGGATCAAGAGTGCTTTCAAGTAATTAAGAATTATCTACAATTTGTCAAAGACAAAAGGTTTACAGCCCGGGGGAAAAATCAGGGGGGTGTAGTTGAAGTACAGGCCGTTTTATTGGTTTATAATACAGAAATTACACGGTTGAAGTACAGGCCCTGTTCTGTCTTGAAGAAATAACAGAGGGAGGCACGGTTTGGATCTGGCCCTGGTAGAAACAATGCCATCACTGAACAAGAAGGAGGAAATGTGGCATCAACGAGAGAGGGACGACTTTTGATTGGCCCTGGTGGAAAGCTTTGCACACAATGAACACGGATGATGATATGTGAAAATTTCAACGGGAAGGCATGGGTTCTAAATTGGCGTGTTGGTAGGTGCAGGGGAGATTATTCCCCTTTCGAGATTTACTTGAAAAAAGGAAAAATTTTTCGTATCTTGCTGTAAAGTCCCCTGCCCTTCCTTAACAATATAAATAGAACCAACCCTAGAGGGAAAAGGGGGGGTTTTTGGACAAGAAGGAAGAAAGGGAAAGGCAGAGCAAGGGAAAATGGCAAAAAAGACTTTTTCATGTTTTTATTTTAATTTTTTTTTAAGATAAACTGTGTGCTAAGCAGATTTTTAGCCAAGGGTCTTGAAGTTTAAATTTTTTACGGTTGTGAGATTAATTGGTTATTTATTCTATCTTTTTTTTCGGATATTTATATTCTTTGAAGTTTTTTATTTATCTTGTTGATTGTAGATTTAAAGCTCTTTACTCAATTAGCAAGTTTAATTATTTTCAACTAGTAGTCAAATCCGTAATTGTTTGATGTTTTAGTTTCGGGGCACAAAAAAATGTTTGATTATAAAATGATGTCAAATTCATGTTATGGAGATAATGATCTTGTTTTAAAAAAGGTTTTTTTAAAACTATTGGGTGAATTGGAGTCTTCTTGTTTGTAATGTTTGGTAGATTAAATCCCAAAAACTTGTTTAGGGTTGTCTAATCAATAAGAGAAATAAAATTTAAAAAAATTTTTGATTTCAAGAAAGTAAGGAGAGGGGTTTTTAGAGCTTGTTAATAAACCCTACCATTTTTTCTTGGTAAAGGATAAAAATTTTGCACGATGACAAATTTTCCCGATTAAAACTTTTATTCCTTTGGCTAGGCTTTTATCATTATTCAAATTTTTTTTATCGATTTCAGTATTATTTTTTTCACAAACAAAAAACCCCCCTTTTTCTTTTCCCCTCTTTCTCTTTTTAAAGAAATATATTTAACCAACCCCGTGGATCGAAACTCCTACTATACACAAATCTATAGTCTTAGGAGTAGGTTTTTTTTTTTTTTGGATTCGCACTCATCATGCAATTCCCCATCAATGATCACAGCAATATAATCACTAGAACATTTGTATGAAAAATATTTCTCTTTGCACTCCCCTTTTTCCTTCACCTGCACATTTAAACTGCTTTACTACCGCCGTAAATTCCCTTCTGCAGGCTCCTCCATCATGCATCTCTAAAGGAGGAAAACATTTCCTCCTATCCCCCCCAGTCTCTACTCACCACATCAACAAAATCTAACAGCCTATTCGAACATTGCTTTTCATATGGCCCCTTTCCTTTGGATTTAAAACTTAATGTCAAATTTCTAGAAGTGAGAGTCAGGTTTACCCTTTTTTCCGGAGTAGAATCCCCTTGCCTCGTCTCCTTTCGGTTTTTGTGGGTAAAAAGGGTTTTCTTCCTTCTTTTCCCTTGGTTAGTCTTCAAGGGGATGAACTAGACCCCGTTGAAAAACCCCTCATTATACTCCTTTCCCCGTGTTGTTTTCAACCTTTTTTGCCATTTTGAACCATTCCTCTAAATTTTTAAAAATGTTGCAATTCAACAAAATTTTGAATTTTTTCTATTTAATCCAGCAAGAACCTGCCATGGTAGCCCCTCTATCCCCCTTACTTGCCCTGATCATCGTAATTCCTTCCTTGAAATATCTCCCCACTTGGCTTCCCCACTTAAGAGTTTGTATTTTTTTGGCATTTACTAGTAATAGCAGGTAAACCCCCTTCTTCATCACCCTTTTCATCTCTTCCCCCGACTCAATAGGTGGTTCGCCATTCCTTCTTCTATTCAACATTAGTTGATCCCACTACACTATGGCATAATCCGAAAATTCAATGGCAGCAAGTTCACTTTCTTTCTCCACTATAGTTATGATAATCAAATACCATCTCTACCTTGTTCTCCCACTCTAAGTACGCCTCGGGATCATTCTTCCCTTGGAAAGGAGGAATCTTCATCTTTATGCTACTCAATTGATTATCTCTTATTCCTATCTCCTCTATCTTCCCAATCCTTAGTTCCTCTATTCCGACCACTATATCCTCTATAACTCTCGACAGAAGGCTCATCAAAGTCATCACCCGACATTTCATCTCCACCCCTTGTACTCTCCTAGAACGACTCTCCTCTTACGCCCTTAGAAGACGTTTGTAGATTGCTCTAGTCTTTGCTCTACCGTCTCATGAATTTGTTCTATTCCCTCCTGAAACATTCTCTTCATTCTCACCCCTCAACGCCTCAATCACTAACCTAGCATCAAACTTTCCCCTCTCACTTTCAGGAGAATGTTGCCTCGACATAGTTCCTGCAGAAAAGATTAGTACTAACACAAAATATATATGATTAAACCTCATGATACACTCCCTTACGTATTTCGCTCAAATGATGATATCACACAGTCACTCGTGTAATTTCACAAACAATGATGATATCAACTCGCCAATTCCTCTTCTCAATTCTCTTGGAACTAACCCAAACTACACCAATTCCCTTCCGTAGAATTCAAAGCAACTCTAGGGTTCGTAAATTTCCTCATTTTTTTTCTTCTGAATTTTTTTTTTGTCTTTGTTGTTGCTCTTGATCATGTTTCTCTTTTCTTTTTTTTTGTGTCGTGATTCTTCTTTTTTTTTTTGTAACAAAATTGAATAGTAGGTATACTACACTTTCAATAGACAATTAACACTATGAAATTGAATATATGAACAATTGATATGAACGATTGGAGTTAGGGTTTTGATGTTACCTTCCTCAAACCGAACTGATGTTTAACAAACCTAAGCTCTGATACCAAACTGATACGAGATCGGTTTGATCGGATTCTTAACTGATACGAACCACGCCAACGTGTGACGAAACCCAATACCAATACATTCGGAATTCGTTACCTAAGATGCCAAACACCCTCAAGTGGAAACTGCGACCCGTTGTTTATAAGCGAGACAAGAACCTTGGTATAATATGAAGACGCCACAATCGGGACGAAAGACTGATTGATAAGTCGAGATGAACACCACGGAAATAAAATCCGATAAGTTTTAGGTTAGTTCTTTAAAGAACCAGGAGAGGAATTCTCTCAAAAGTGTTTTTTTTCAAACTTTAATGTTGTATATTCTATATTCTAACCTTAGGAGCTTTATATTAACGTTTACAATTCGTAACAATAAAGCCCAAAACGACATAACTTGATCAGTTGCGTAAAAATCAACAAAACAAACATGTAGGCCGGCGGTGTAGACATGAAGGCTAGCGGCCTTGGAGCCAGCCTTGAGCCGATGTTGAAATATACACGACCAGCGTTAGAAATGTACACGACCGTGTACTTCTGGCCATGTATCTTTCTATGGAAATCTTGCCAATGTACCGACCGTGTACTTCTAGTCGTGTATCTTTCTGTGGAAATCTTGACAACATACACGGCCGTGCCTTTGAACCGTGTATACGACCGTGTATGATTTTGTGTAACTCCAGACTCCTACATGGTCGTGCCTTGTAAAGACACGCCCTCTTCAACCCATATCCATTATGACTTGTATAAGAGCAAGGGTATTCCATGGTTGTTCCAATCCATTCTAGCTTCATGATTTCTCTAATCCTTTTCGGCTTCATGAACATCCTTTATCAAACCCGTTAAGTGCTTCCTTGAATCGTTTCGCCGATTTCTGTGATTGGTCCAGGTAGCACTTCAAGATGATCCACATTCCATCTTCTGGCTTGGCTCCCATCATGGATCTCATCACGGTGCGTGCCTGTAAGTGAACAACTTAACATTATACAGCATTGTCATTCTAAGGAGGTAGGAGGCCATTTAGTGTAGAAAGAACGACAGCTAAAATTTTATCATGTGGATTTTTATTGGCCAGGTTGTTCAGTGATTGTAGGAACTACATCATGTCTTGTGCTCAATGTCAAAGGATTGGAAACATTTCTAAAAGACACGAATTACCACAAAACAATATACTTGTAATTGAGCTTTTTGACGTTTGGGGAATCGACTTTATGGGTCCTTTTCATCATCTTTTTCAAACAAATACATTCTTTTAGCTGTTGATTATGTTTCAAAATGGGTATAAGGCAGTTGCTCTACAAACTAATGATAGCAGGGTTGTTATTAAATTTTTGAAAAAGAATATATTTTCAAGATTTGGGGTACCTAGAGCTATATAAGTGATGGGGAACACATTTTTGTAACAAGCAATTTGAGAAATTGTTATTAAAATATGGAGTTACTCACAAAATTGCCACCCCTTATCATCCACAAACATTTGGATAGGTTGAGGTATCCAATAGGGAAATTAAGCGAATTCTAGAGAGACTTGATCCACGCAAAAAGAGATATAAAATCAGCGTGAATAAATACCGGCAAGTGTACCGGATCGAATCAAGTAATATAGTGAGAGAAGAGTGTCGAACCACGAAGATTGATTAAGTAATAGACCTTTATCAATTTCTACTATTATTTAGGCAATGATGTTTGATGAGAATGAATGAATTATGCTAAATGCTCAAAAGAGGATTATGTTTAAAAAAAAAATGATAAATTGATGGGGGGGAAATAGAATCCACCCTAATTTACCAATCATATTGCCTTCATGTTTATAATAACTCATAGCTATATGGATTTTCACAAGAAATTAACAAAACCTTAATCTTTTATCAAGTGTTAAAGTAATGTTACCTCAATTTATTTAATAGCTCCCGCTAATTCAAATCAATGAGGATTCTAATTCACAATCATAAATTTCCCAATTATATGATTGCCTAATATCTTTAAATAATTTCTCCTAATCCCTTAGTGAAAAATTTAATAAAAATATTGCATGAAACACTTAGGTCATTTCTAATAAAATTCAATAACGCTGCTTCCACATGAATTATTAAATCTTACTTAGGAATTCCTGATAAAACCTAAATTTCTCTTTCGAGTCATTTACATTTCTATGCATTGATTTCAATTACAAAATACAATTCATAGCAGGACTTCTTATATGAAAATTCTGCATATCTACATTTCCTAACATGAATACAATGATCATTTTAGTTTGAATTATGACTTATCATGTTTCCCACAAGGATGATTTAGAACATTATAGTATGAATGTAAAAACAATTGAAATAAATAGATGTAATGGGAATTCATATTGAACAACAAGAATAAACTAATAAATGGCATAAAAGAAAATAAAGTAAATGAAACATAGCTATAATCTTCAAGAACTTCAATCTTCCAAAATGATTCCTCGAATTCTTCAATTGAAAGCAAACTTCAGCAAAATAACTTTTTTCTTCAAAATAAAAATTGGAATAACATGAAATGTAAAGGAATTAAAGAAAATATAAAATCCTAAAGTTTCTAAGGGAATTCGAATAAATTTCAAAGAAGACAAATGATGCTAAACAAAAGAATCAAAAAAAGAATTCTAAAACAAAAGGGGTGCTTCCAAGGTTCACACAAGGGGCTATTTTAGATCCAAAGAGGAGGGGGATAAGGTTGATCTGATGAGGATTTGAGTCGGCAAATTAAATAAGATCCCAATTTTGGAGAGATTTTCGCAATGGATATCCAGGGAGTAATGAAGGCCGGCTAAAGGGCGGAGCCTTAAAATGTAGGTCGACTTTAAGGCCGGCGGCTTTAATGCTTTTTAAGGCCGGTTTATATAGGCCGGCTCAAGGGCCCGGCGGCCTTAATGTAGGGCCGGCCCAAGGGCCCGGCGCCTTTAGTGCAATCCCCCGCTCGCTTCTTCAATTTTGTGAAAACTCCTCCAATTAAATTGAAATTTACTTTTGGGTCCTAAAAACCCTGTTTTTCACAATAAACACCATTAAGATATTTCTTTATTTTATTTTTTTATAATATTGAAATAAATTTAAAATATAAGTCCAAAAGAAAATATAAGTATAATGTGTCTTATCAAGACTGTCAATGTATCCAGGAAAGTTTGGTCTTTAAAAATTGATGATGCATTATGAGCTTATAGAACAGCGTTTAAACCCCTTTATAGGAATGTCCCCCTAAAGATTGTTTTTGGTAAATCGTGTCACTTACCAGTAGCACTCGAGCACAAGGCATACGGGCTATTAAATACCTTAACTTTGATGAGGAAGCTGCAGGTAAAAAAGATTGCTTCAACTAAATCAGATGGCCCGAAATGAGAGAAGAAGCATATGAAAATGCCAAATTTACAAAGAACAAACAAAGCGATGGCATGATAAGAACATTGTGAGGCGAGAATTCTTCCCTGGTCAGAAGGTTTACTATACAACTCCTGCTTGAAGTTGTTCCCAGGTAACTTGAAGTCACGATGGGTCTGGACCCTTTGAAATTGTCAATGGTGTTTCCTTATGGTGTAGTTGAGTTTAAGGCAGAAGACACAACCGTACTTTCAAAGTAAACGGTTGTCTTTTTCAAACATACTATGAAGGGGAAACGTTGATAGAGATGTACAGTGTGGATTTAGGAGATTTAAGGAATGAACTGGAAAAAGTCGGGTAAGTGACTATAAACTAAGCGCTTCATGGGAGGCAGGCCATGCACAATATTTGTATACACTAGTGTTTTATCGATGATATATAAAAAAAAAACGAATTCAAGGCCGGCAACGTACAGGTACAGGGTGCCCGGGCCTTTGTTTTCTTTTTTAGACGTTGGTCGGCCCTTCTCTCTCTCATTTGCTCACTTATTCTCTCTCTTACTCACTTATTTTCTCATGACCGCTCTCCCCCTCTCTCGCATTTCTTCTCCTTCTTTGACCTATTTCTTCTTCAGTCTCTTACTCACTCTCCTTGCATTCAAGACACTCCATGAATGCCACCCAAAAAGTTCCAACCCAGGAGGAAGAAGCAAAAGACCTCAGGGATGATAGACATTTTAGAGGATTTTTCCTGCTGATGAAAAACTTGACACTAGGGAAGTACCTGTTTTTCAAATTTTTTTTGCATTGATATTCTTTTCCCTAAGTTTGTGCTATTATAGGAACAATGAGGACATTGTCCAATTGAAGTGTGGGGAAGGGATTATAAATGTAGAAGTATATGATTGATTGCACACATCATGAGCTTGCAATTCCCATGCTTTCTTTATGTCCTTAAGTGTTTATAATCAGTAAAATCTTGAAATTGACTTAGATTGGTGCCCCACTCACCAACTGTTGTGACTAGTTTACATGGTTTAAAATTTAATAGTAAAGTCTCTAAAGAACGGATTTACCCTATGTTTAGCTTTTGAAGTTGAGATTTGAAGTCCTTAAGTTGAAAAAAAAACAAGCAAGTTTACTTTATGGAAAAATTGGTTAGGATAAATTTCTCTTGAATTTCTTGAGAATACCCTTAACACCTTGTGAAACGAGGCAAAGGAAATCTGTTTTTTACTTAGTGATCCCTTATTAAAAATAGTCTTAACTAATATTCATTCATAAAAAAAAATGGCAATTAGAGCTTTACTCCAATGACTAAGGTAAGTGAGTTAAAAGTATCCAATCTTAAAATGTTAGTGTGAGACAATGAGTTCGTAGGAGTCCTTTAAAACCTGTGACACTTAGGTGATGATGCCCGGGATGTGCCGATCTTAATGAACTCACAATACACGAGAAGGGTAGAAGGCAAAATTTTAGTTTTGAAATGGAAAGCTAGGTTGACATGGGCAGATTGGTCTTCAGAAGGAGTGAAGGTTGATCTCCGCTGGCAATTTAAGGAAATTATAAAGAATAAATGTTGTAATATAAGGCTATAAGTGAAATAAAGACTATAATGAAGAGTTGAGAAATTCTAGGGTAAAAATGGATACCCATATGCTTTCACTTTTTGTTATCTTGTTTCGAGTAGAAAATTGAGGGAGATTATACTTGATAATAACCAATGAAGGAAATGAATGTTCTCTGTATGGACTAAGTATTTTCTTTAGAAGGAGAATTAATTGTTAAACACTGGGATTAAAATATTGTTTTATTACGTCTACCACCCACAATTTCACTAGATTATTCTAGTTACAAGTTTCAGTATGGTGAGCGGCAATGGGGCACCAAAAGCTTCAATGACAGATTTCTTTATTATTTCAATTATTTTGAATTAGGCAAGAAAAAAGTCATAGTGTTTGGGGATGTGGATAAGATCACACTATACTTATGTTTTTCTTTTGGGATTTATATTAAATGTGATTTTATCATTATAAGAAAATTAAAAGAAATGGTTCGTTATGGCATTATTATTGTGAAATTCAGGGTTTTGAGGACTAAAAGTAAAATACAAGTTAATTGGAAGGAGTTGTTTCACAAATGCAAGTAAGCAAAACGGAAAATTGCATTGAAAGACTGCCACTTTGACTATTATGGGGATGTCCATGCGAAAATCTCTCCAAAACCTTATCTTGATTGGATTGCTGACTCAATCCTCATCAGATCTACCCTTTATACTCCTCCTCTTTGGATCTATAAATAGAACCCTTGTGTAATCCTATGGAGGCATTCTTGTTTCTAGGATTTCATTCTTTCTTTAATTCTTTCTCATTTCATGTTATTCTAATGTGTGTTTGAAGATAAGAAGGTTACTTTGCTGCGTTTGCTTTCAATTTGTAAAGATTTCAAGAATCATTTTGGAAGATTGAAGTTTTCAAACTCTTGAAGATATATAGCAATTATTTCATTTATTTTATTTTCTTTTATGCAATTTAATCAGTTTATTTTTATTATTCAATTGTATTCCATTTTGCACTTTTCATTGAATTTGCTTTTTATGCAATCTACCACCATAATGTTCTAAATCATCTCTGTGGGAGGAAAAATGTATGAAGTCATAATTCAACTATAATGATCATTGTATTCATGTTATTAGAACATATAGATATGTGGAATTTCATATGAGAATTTCTACTAATGAATTGTTTTTTGTATTGAATTCTATGACATAGAAATTTTTAATGCACTCGATAAGAGAAAATTTAGGATTTATTAGGGACATTCCCAAGTAAGATTTAATAATTTATGCGGGGGTAAGCGGCGTTATTGGAAATTTGATTAGAAATTGAGCCTAAGAGTTTCATGCAATATTTTTTATTTAATTTTTCACTAAGGGGATTAGGAGAAATTTATTTTAAAGATATTTTAGGCTATCATATAATTGGAAAATTTTTTGATCGTATTTAGAATCCACCATTGATTTTATTTAGTGGGAGGCTATTAAATTAAAATTGGGGGTTTTGATACTTTAAAACTTGAAAAATGATTAGGTTTTGTCAAATTTCTTCGGTCAAAATCCATATTGCTATAAGTTATTTAACATGAAGGCAATATGATTAGTAAAATTAGGGTGGATTCTATTTTCACCATCCATTCCTCCTTTTTCAACACAATTCTCTTTTTACATATTTAGTATAATCATTCACATGTTATTCTCATCAAATATCATTGCCTAAATAATAGTGAAATTGATATAGGTCTATATAATAATCAATTTCATGGTTTGACACTTCTTCTCTCACTATATTGCTTGATCGATCGGTTACACTTGCTGGATTTATTTACGCTAATTTTTATATCTCTTTTTACAGTGGATCAGGTTACATTAGGTTAAATAATATAAGGTTCCTGAGCAATTTCGCAATTACGAATAAGCAATAGCTATCTCTTTTTCTACACTTTTTTACATTAGCATCTAGAGACATAAAAAGAAAGAGAACTGATATGGACGACGAGAACCTCTTCAGAAACCTAGAGCAAATCTGAGGATGTAGTTGCAGCTAAACAGAAGTACTGATATGCCTTAAATTGAATTTTATTAATTAAAGCATATGCAAATCAAAACAATACAAAAAACTCCTAATCAAATCCAAATCAACCTTCAATATATGGCGTGAAACCTAAACCTTTTGTAATCTAATTTCGTTAATCAATGTAATTTCAACAACCAAATGAGGATGTGATCAATGGATCATTTTATTTAAGCACCATACATAGATCAAATGAATGCCAATTACCAATCAACACAAAAAATGGGCGTGAACTCTTTTACCAACAAAAGAACTTCCACGGCAATGAAGAAGGCAATCAACAATACAATATATAGGATACAATTCCACTAACTTGATAGAACAATTGGAATGAAATTGAACCTACAATTTGATGTAAATCCGAACAATAACCAATCTAATCGAACTAGATATTACACACTGTTATGAAAAGAAAAATCAACTTAGGAATTGATATTACTCACAATTTCCTATGTTGCAACTCGCTACAATTCCAAGATGAAATGATAAGAGTCCTATGAAAAATTTGGGAATGAAACCTTAATTTCTCACAAATTGCAGCAAAGAAAAGTATTCTCCTCTTCTTCTAAAACCTTCTTAAGCAAGTATTTACACTTGCTCCCTATAAGTTAAATGACTAGAAAATTACACTATGCCACTATTGGGTGGCCGTGTCATAAAACAAAAAGTAAACAATAAAATGTCTTAAAAACTTACAAATAAATGGTTCCAAGAAAATAATAAAAACAAATAAAAAACAGTCTTCACATGATGGCATCTTCAAGGTTACTAGGTATAAGTCCTATGAGGTTCTAACTCACTCAATAGTGTATGGTGATTTGGCACTTGTAGAACTGATAATGTATACTTGTTGGAATGCACAACAATTATATGATGGAAAAGGTAAAGAATGAATGTTAGCATCCTCCAGGATTAGGGTTGCTCATGACATAGTTGACTCATTTGAAAGATTCCTAAAACTAAGTTTTGTAAGCCCTTAGTCGACCTAGTGATTGGTTCTCGTGCGGGAATCTAACTTCATATCATCTCCTCAGCGCCACAAGAAGATTTGCCCTCAATATAATAGGTCTTCTTGCATGTTGATCTGGCAAAATATGGTGATAAATCTTGATATGCCTAAAAACAAGTTTAAGCACACAAAACCAAGATTGAAAGACAATCGTATAAATGTCAATCAACCTAATCACTCAATAGCGTTCAGTCATTTTCAATATGAATAAACCAAGTCTTCAATTAGGATGTGCACTTCATCTTATTCCAAATATGATGATGCTCTAGATACCAAAAAGATGAGTTACCTAAAAGGGGAAATTAGCACAATCAAATGGAAACATAAACAACCCTAAATGCAATCAAACAATTCAGTTCAACAAGCTAGGAATTTGCGTGATTCCCTAATGGGTGCATGGAGATCCAAAGTCAATAAATAATGAACTAATCACTCAAATGAATCAAATCCCTCAATATTAACACTAATCAAACTTGAAATATGATGTGATTTATAGGTAACCAATAAAGGCAATACCGTGATCCCCCTTTATAGAAAATTCAATTACGTTCACATATGATAAGTAATTGGTTAATGAATAACAAGTGGTAATAACTACTTTAAAAAGCTCACTAATTCAAATCAAAAACTTAATTCAAATCTAACTATGAAATGTTCAATTTAACCCTAGGATATTCACACTAGAGAAAGAAAAAGAAAACAGAAAATTTTGAAATTGATTTGACTTACAATTTCCATGTGCTTGCACTCGCCACAATCTCAACTCTTGGATTGAAATTGATATGGAAGATGAATTAGGATACCACTAAGTTCTCTCACATGGAAATGTGAAGTGTTTGTTTGAAATATTGGCCTCCTCAAAAACCTTACTTAGCAAGCATTTATACTTGCTCCCTTTAGGGTTAGAAAAGTGTCCACAAAATTACAATATACCACTTTTAGGGTTTGGCAGTCCCTATAAGAACAATTACAAACAAATGATTGTGTCCCAAAAGAATATTACAACATAAATAGTCCAAGTAAATAACAAATATATAAAAATTAGTCTTGAAGAAGCTTGCTCTTCATAGGATTCGTCGGCCAGTTCAATCACCCCTGGTTTGGTTTTTTTTTTTTAGGTCGGACCATGAATAACACACAAGCTGAGTTTTAGTGAGGTTTTGTCCATTTTGCTTGGAAAACATGATAAGTGTGCCTGTTGGAATATTCCAAGTACTTGAATATGTGAATGACGAGTTAGTAAACAATAATTCCTACGTGATTTGCTCTAAATAGGCCCTCATCACCCAAGATTTAAAATCCTTTAGCTCTTGCCCTAATGATAGGTTCTTGATGGATTTTGTTTCCCATCATTCTCCTCGAGCTTCTCAAAAAGATTTATCCTTAAATCTAACAGAATAAAATTGCAGTAGAGGAACTCACACTGTTTTCTACCCTGGCAAGCTACCTGAAGAAAGGATTACTACAGAATCCAATATCTGAAATACGACAGGAGGTGATGGCTTTCTCTCCTCCATTTAAAGTGTATCCCATCTACAACATAAATCATGATCCATTATTCACTAAGGGTCTCCCTATTTCTCAACCTGTTCACTGATATTGTTTCCTCTTTTTCTAACTCATCTATGCGATGATCCTCATAACCCTTCTCATGGTTGGCCCCTAACTGCTTCATGAGCCTCTAATGCCTTTGAAGGTGAACACAACCGTCCTGAACAGGTTTGTGCCTCTAGTAGTCTACTCATTGACTATGATCATTAGGATCTATTAAAGGTAGGATATGTGTTTGACAATTTTGTGCACTAGGGTTGGACTCTACTACTCATGGCCCTCTGATGGTCTATTGATTGTTGCTGAACCTTTGAACCTCGGAAGGCGAATTGGATTCAAAATAATTCATGTTTCCACCCCCTCCCCTATTTTCGAATACATAAGTATTCTTGAAGCCATCATGTAAACTCTCCTATCATATACAAAGCCTGCCAAGCAATATTATGGATGTATACATAGGTTTAGAAATCACACTCGATTTCATCACAGTATTTATCCCCTAACTGAAAGGTACCCTAGCTCTTTTGGGTAACATGCAACTCCTATATCACTAAGCTAATGCAATTTATACGGACTCAAGATTATGTGGAGTTGTATCAAGTTTACTTTCGATACTAACGATGCTGTACACATTGGTACAACTACCACCCATCAACTATAAGGACACTTAAATTTTTCCTTGTAACCCTAGAAGAGGTTATGGAACAAATTTTCCCTTGGATCATCATCCTTAGTAGTTAAATGTAGTCAATGTATGGTACAATACATTGTATAATGAAACATCTCACTAGTCCATGATTGTGTTCAAACCCACAACACAATAATTATCCTCACATTCCACGGATAAAGTACACAACCCAAGCCACAAATGAAGTACACTTCAACTACTTTCAAGTAGATAGAATTAAAATATAACTACAAGTGTTTAAGTTAATTAGTTCAATTACTTTCACACTTTATGACTTTTTTAAACTTTCCTTTTCTTGCCTTAACTTCTCACACTTAATATATAATTGGCAAAACTAAAACACATTACACAACAAAACCATTCACAGTACACAACTTCTCTTCTGCTCATGGTTCAACAATGTTCACGCCACAATAACAAAGTAGCTTCTTAACAACACATACAACAACCAACACCAAATGTTACACCTTTACTAAATTTACAAAAAAAAAATATAACATACATACACACTACTTCATAGCAACGACGCAACTTTCCCACTTCACACAAACATCAAACCATAACTTCAATACAAAAAGGGGCAACCCACAAAACCCTAAAGAAATTCAATAAAGTGCACACTTCACAAATGGTTAAGAGGCTTTTTCAAATTCAAATGATACACAATTAGTTATGACCTATGTGTGTTTGAAATTTCAATTTACCTCTTAATGTACACTTTTCAATTCGGATTTCAAATCTAAAAAATGACAATTGTGATTCCTCTACCTTTTTCCAAAAACATATACTTACACAATTCACTTCACAATTGAAATAACACTTCTTCCCTTCTATGGTTTTCTATTCATGGCACTACACACTCACACTTTAGCCTCAATATACAGAACTTACCCCACATAACTCTTTTTTACACCACAATTCATACACATACAACCACGGGTGCAACAACCTCCACAATTTTATTTTTATTTTTTTGCAATCACAACCTCTACAACAACTTGATGATTCACATTGTCACAAACATGCAAGTTTCACCACTGCAAAACACTTTAAAGAAAACCACAACTTATACACCAAATAGCAACAATTCAAATTTGGAAAATCAAACCACTTCATATGTTACAAACTTCCTCAAAATGGTAAGATAAGAAGTTATAATTTACAATTCAAACATCCATTCATTACACTCTTCCAACTTAATATTTTTTTTTGGAAAATCAAATAATTTCCAAATCTTCACACAAAATTAAATCTGGGAAATGGCTCAATTACTCTTTGATTTTCCGAAAGAACAAACAATGTAAGGATCCACAATTCTCTTCCTTACACAATGTGGCACTTCGAAATTGCATTTAAAGGCACTAGCTTTCATCTTCCTTCACGGTTGAAGTGTTCTACAACTGAAGCTTCACAAGTACTCAAAATACTCCAACAAGCAACATGTTCAACTTTACTCTATGACAATTCATGCACTTAAAACAACTACAACACAATTTCAATTTACTCCCATTCAGGAATTAAAGATGTAAGAAACATGGAACCCTAAATTTCTAAAATTCCCCCCCCTCCCACACCCTTCTCACTACGTCACAAGCTTTTAATACCAAAAAACTGATGATGCCTAAAACAAAGTTTTAAGCACACAAAAACCAAGATTGAAAGGACAATCATACAATGTCAATCTACCTAATTCACTCAATAGCATCAATTTTCAATGAATATAACCAATTCTTCAATCTTTAGGATGTGCTCTATCTTAATTCTAAGTATGATGGTGCTTTATACAAAAAAGATGATGTGCTAAAAAGGGAAATTAAGAGCATAATCAAATGGAACAAAAACCAACCACTAAATTGCAAATTAAACAATTCCAGTTCAACAAGCTAGGAATTTGTTGTGATTCCTAATGGGTGCAAGAGATCAAAGATCAATAAATAATGAACTAATTCCACCCACAATGAATCACGTCCTTCAATATACACTAGTTAAAACTTGCAAATATGATATGAATTCAGATACAACAAAGGCATACCGTGAATCCCCATTTATAGAAATGCAATTCACATTAATAAATGATAAGCAATTGTTGGTATGATTACCAATGTGTGATAACATACTTCAAACCAGCTCACTAATTTTCAATCAAAACTTAATCAAATTTGACTAAGAAATGTTCCAATTCACCCTAGATATTACACACTAGAGAAGAAAAGGAAAACATAACAATTTGAAATTGATATGACTCACAATTTTTAGTGTTGCACTCGTCACAATCTCAACTCTTGAGTTGAAAATTGTTAAGGAGGAAATTAAACTAGGAAACCATAAGTCTCTCACGTGAAAGTGAAGTGTTTGTTCTGGGTGAAATTGGCCTCCTACAAAACCTTACTTAAGCAAGTTATTTATACTTGCTCCCTTAGGGTTAGAAGTCCGCAAAATTACAACTATGCCAACTTTTTGGGTAGCCAGTCCTAAGACAATCTACAAACAAAATGAATGTGTCCTAAAAGGAAAATTAACAACCATAAATAGTCCAAGGGTAAATAACAAATATAAAAATTAGTCGTCAAGAATAATTAGTCTTCTATAGGATTGTCGGCCCAGCTCATTCATCACCAGTTTAGGTTAAACCATGGATAACTCACAAGCTAAGTTTTAGTAAGTTTGTCCACCTCCTGGAAAAATGATAATGTGCCTGTTGGAATTTTCAATACATGAATAAGAGAAAAGAGGTTAGTAAACAAATAATTCTAGGTCAATTTGCTCAAAATGGGCCTCATCGCCAAGATTTTAAAAATCCTTTGGCTCTTGCCCTAATGATAGGTGTTGATGGATTTGATTCCCATCAAATCTGTAACATTAAGGGTTGCCGATACACCCATACTCTCCTGGTAGCTCTATCTGGTAGGCATTATTGTTGATGCGCTTGACAACTTTGAATGGTCCGTCTGATTTGGGAGATAGCCTCTGTGACTTCTTATGTGGAAACCTGTCCCTACTATGATTAATCCAGACTAAGTCACCTAGATTATAAATGGGGGTTTTCTGTGTCTATTTCCTTGAATTTCTCCCAAGTCTTCTGAAGGCGTTTAGCTGTTTGTCATGAATCTGCTGGATTTGCTTGGCTCGTTATACTCCATTAAGCTCTCTTCCTTAGTTGCTGGTCATGCTATTAAATCCAATGGAACAATAGGATTATAACATACACAACTTCAAAGGGAGACTTATTGGTTCAACTATGAGTGGACTTTATTGTAAGCGAATTCAACAATGGAAGACACAAGTCCAATTAGTAAAATTCTTGTCAACCGTTGCTCTGAGTAAGTTGCCAAGAGTACGTTTGACAACCTCTATTTTGGCCCTCAATTGTAGATGGTAGGAGGTACTATACATAAGCTTAGTACCCAATCTTCACCACAGCGTCTTCCAAAAGATACTAAGAAACTTAGTGTTTCTATTTGACACTATGTTGTGTAGAACTCCATGCAATTTGACAATTTCCTGCATAAAAATGTTAGCAATAAAAAGGGCATCATCTATTTTGACAAGGCACAAAATTGGACATTTTTGCTGAATCTGTCAACAACCACCATGATAGAATCCTTTCCCCTTTGCATTCCTAGGTAACCCCAACACAAAATCCATACTAATATCAGCCTAAGGTTTAGCAGGTATAGGTAAAGGCATATATTCACCCTATATGCCTTTCTTTCCATTAGCCCTTTTTCAAACTCCACATCTTTCTAACACCCTATAACATCCTTCATCATACCCTTCCAATAAAAATTCTCTCTCAACATAGCTAGGGTTCTCTTTTCACCAAAGTACCTAGGCAATCTACCTGCATGTGCTTCCCTTACTAATAATTCCCTCACAGATCTAGAAGGTATACATAACTTCCTAGATTTATATAAAAACCCCTCAATCATGTAATATCCCTCATACATCTTGCCTCTAGAACATTTCTCCATAACTGCTCTAAACTCATCATCATGCACATATTGTTCCTTTAATAATTCAAAACCCAGTAGTTTTGACTAAAGAGAAGTGATAAGTACATATCTGTGTGACAAACATCAGCAACCATATTCTGATTACCCTTCTTGTACTTTATCACATATGCAAAACTTTCTAAAAACTCCACCCACTTGGCTTTTCTTTTACATAAATCTGCTGACTCCTGAAATGCTTCAATGACTCATGATTTGTATAGATAATAAATTCTCTTGGGAGAAGATAATGCTACCATGTCATTAGAGCCCTTACTAAGGAATAAAATTCCTTATCATAAATAGAATGTTCAAAGTTGCACCACTCAACTTTTCACTAAAACTATGCTATAGGCCTCTTTTTTTGCATTAATACAATACCAATCCATATCCTAGAAGCATCACATTCTAACTCAAAAACTTTGTCAAAATCAGGTAAAGCCCAGTAATGGAGCACAAGTAACTTTTTCCTTTACCTCTTCAAAACTCCTTTAGGCCCTTTCACTCCAAACGAAAGGAACATTTTTCTTAGTCAGTTCTGTGAGAGAACTGACAATGCTACTAAAAATTACGGACAAAGCGCCATAAAAGGATGCTAGTCTATGGAAACTCCTTACCTTTGTGATTGAGGTAGGTGTTGGCCATTCCCTGATTGCCTTCACTTTTTCCTCATCCACTCTGACATCTAAGCCAGATATAATAAAACCCAAAAATGTTACCTCAGTTTGGTAAAAGAACACTTCTAGAGATTTGCAAATAGCTACTATGCCTCAACACTGAAAATACTACCTGAAGAATGCTCCACATGATGTTCTAGGTTTTTGCTGTATATCAAATATTATCAAAAAAAAACACAACAAATTTAACTATAAACTCCTTCATTACATGATTCATCAATCTCATAAATGAAAGTAAGCATTACTCAAGCCAAATGGCATAACAATCCACTCATACAGTTTATGGCATTTTTAAAAGCGGTTTTCCATTTGTCTCCCTCTCTTATCTAAATTTGGTGATACTCACTTTTAAAAACCCCCTTGGAGAAAACCTGTGCACCATACAACTCATCCAACATATCATCAAGTCTGGGAATGGGATACCTGTAATTAATGGTAATTTTGTTGATGGCCCCTACTATCGATATACATTCTCCAAGTACCATCCTTCTTAGGAACAAGAAGGGTTAGAACAGCACAAGTACTAAGACTCCTCTAACAAATCCCCCCCGCTCAACCAACTCATCCACCTGACTTTTCAATCTTTAGCCTGCTCAGGATTCATACGATAGGCTGGTCAATTTGGTAATACTGACTCTAGTACGAGGTCGATGGCATGCTTTACTCCTCTTAGAGGTGGTAAACCTGCTAGTAAATCATCAATAAAAAGATCATTGTACTCATTGAATACCTGAGATACTGTAGAGGGTAGAGACTGATGTTCTAGCATCCCTAGGGCATATTCCAATTGTAGTAGGTATACTAGAGCCTCTTTTGTCATAACTCTCTCCAACTCACCCTGTCCTATCACAATACTTTATTTTCCCCAAATTTATTAGTCTGCACTAGAACCCTTTGACTATGATGGCCTACTGATTTGTTGCTGAACCTTTTGAACCTCTGTAGGTGACATCGAATTAGAATAATGCATTTTTCCTATTTCTAAAATACATATGTATTCCTAAAGCCATCATGTAAGACCCTCCTATCATATAAGCAAGGCCTTGCCAAGCAATATATGAGACGCACACATAGGTGAATATCACATTCAATTTTATTGCAATATTTATCCCCTACACTAAAAGGTACCCTAGCTCTTTGGTTCACATGTAAACTTCCTTGATCACTTAGCCAATGTAATTATAAGGCTTAGGATGTGGAGTAGTGGCAAGTTTTTAGTTTCGATACTAACAAATGCTACTACTACATTTGTACAACTACCACCATCAACTATAAGGACACATAGGTTACCTTATAACCCTATAAAAGTATGGAATAGATTTTCCCTTTGCTCATCATCCTTAGTAGTAAATGTAATTAATGTCCGGCACAATACATTAGTAGAAAGGAAACATTTCACTTGACGTGTTTGTGCTAATTCCAACAACACAATAATATCCCTACACTCTACAGTTCAAGCAAGCAACCTAGTCACAAATGAAGTACACACAATCACTTTCAAGTAGTTAAGAATTAAAATTCAAACCACAAGTGTTTAAGTAATGAGTTCAATTACTTTCACACTTTAAATGTTTGTTTGAATTCAAATTCTACTACTCAAACTTTCCTTTTTCTTGCCTTGGTTTCACAGTACTTTAATTCACAATGTGCAGCCCCTCAACACACACATAAATGGACAATTCCACACCACCAACTCCTTCCCTTGCTCATGGTGCAAAAATTCTCCACCATCACTCACGCCACTTACAAGACTCCTTTACACAACACACATAATAAAACCCACACACACACACACCCTTCACCAAATACATAAAACATAACCACACACATACACACACCTTCTACTCATGGTGCAGTTCTCCACTTCTATACAATTTTCCAAACCTCAACTTACACCAAAAGGCAGCTCAATTTCAAAATTCAAATGATGATGAGAGCCATGATGGGAGCCAAGCCAGAAGATGGAATGTGGATCCTCTTGAAGTGCCATCTAGACCGATCACAAGAACTCGAGCAAAATGATTCAAGGAAGCACTTAACGGGTTGATAAAGGATGTCCATGAAGCCGGAACGGATTGGAGCATCATGAAGTTGGAAAGGATTGGAACAACCATGGAATGCCCTTACTCTTGTACAAGTCATAACGGATACGGGGTTGAAGAGGGCGTGTCTTTACAAGGCACGATTGTGAGTCTGGAGGTTACACAGAATCATAACACGATCGTATACACGGTTCAAAGGCACGGCCGTGTATGGTGTCAAGAATTTCCACAGAAAGATACACAACTAGAAGTACACGGTCGTGTATATGCTTACACCGGCTCAAGGCCGCCGGCCTTCACTCATACGCTGCCGGCCTTTACGTCCCTGTTTTGTTATTTTTACGCAACTTAATGATGTTATGTCATTTTGGGCCTTTATTGTTATGAATTGTAAACCCTACTATAAAACTCCTAGGGTTTAGAATAGCTAGAACATAGAATATAGAACATAAAGTTTGAAAACACTTTTGAGAGAATTCCTCTCTTGGGTTTTCTTTAAAGAAACTACTTTAGAACTTATCGGATTTTCTTCCGTGGTGTTCATCCCGACTTATCAATCGGTCTTTCATCCCAATTGTGGCGTCCAAATAATATACCAAAGGGTTTTTGCCTCACTTATAGGCAACGGGTCGCGGTTTTTCCACTCGATTGTTTTTGGCATCTTGGGTAGCAATTCCGAACGTATTGGTATTGGGTTTCGTCACACGTTGGCGTGGTTCGTATCAGTTTGGTTTTCAGAGCCTAGGTTTGTTAAAAACATCTTCGGTTTGAGGAAGGTAAAAATCAAAACCCCAACTTCAAAACGTTCATATCAATTGTTCGATTCAATTTCATAGTGTTAATGTCTATTGAAAAATGTAGTACCTACAAATTTAACTTTGTTAAAAAAAAAAAAAACAAAAAACAAAGAACGTGATCAAGACAACAAACAAAGGCAAAAAAAAAAATCGGAAAGAAAAAGAGGGAAAAAATTTCGAGCCTTAGAGTTGTTTTGAATCTACGAAAGGGAATTTGGTGTAGTTTGGGTTAGTTCCGAGAGAAATTTAGAAGAGGGAAATTGGTGAATTGATATCATTATTGCTTTGACTCACACGATGACTATGCGATATCATCCTTGGAGCGAAACACGTAAGGGAGTGTATCGTGAGGCTTAATCATATATATATTTGTATTCGTGCTAACCTTTTTTTCTGCAAGAACTATATCGAGGCAACATTCTCCTGAAAGTGAGAAGGGAAGGTTTGATGCTTAGGTTAGTGATTGAGGCGTTGAAGGATGAGATGAAGAGGATGTTTCAGGAGGGCATGGAACAAATTCATGAGACGGTGGAACAAAGACTAGAGCAATCTAAAAACGTCTTCCAAGGGCGTAAGAGGGAGAGTTGTTCTAGGAGAGTGCAACGGGGTGGAGATGAAATGTCTGATGATGGATTTGATGAACCTTCTGTCGGGAGTTATAGAGGTTATAGTGGTAGGAATAGAGGAACTAGGGATTGGGAAGATAGAGGAGATAAGAATAGAGAGGATAATCAACTGAGTAGTATAAAGATGAAGATTCCTCCTTTCTAAGGGAAGAATGATCCCGAGGCGTACTTAGAGTGGGAGAAAAAGGTAGAGATGGTGTTTGATTGTCACAAATATAGTGGGAGAAAGAAAGTGAAACTTACTGCCATTGATTTTCGGATTATGCCATAATGTTGTGGGATCAACTAATGTTAAATCGAAGAAGGAATGGCGAACCACCTATTGAGTCGTGGGAAGAGATGAAGAGGGTGATGAAGAAGCGGTTTGTGCCTACATATTAACTATCGTGAATTATATAACAAATTACAAACTCTTAGGCAAGGAAGCCGAAGTGTGGATGAGTATTTCAAGGAGATGGAAGTTACTATGATTAGGGCGAATGTAGAGGAGGATAGAGAGGCTACCATGGCTAGGTTTTCTTGCTGGATTGAATAGAGAAATTAAAAATGTCGTGGAATTGCAGCATTATGTAGAATTGGAAGATATGGTTCATATGGCTATAAAGGTTGAGAACCAATACAGGAGGAAAGGTAGTAGTACTGCACGGTTTCAACAGGGTGCTGGTTCATCTGCCTGGAAGACTAACCAATGGAGGAAGGAAGAAAAGCCTTTACCCACCAAACCAAAAGGAGAGCAGAGGTAAGCGGGTTCTACTCTTGGTAACCAAGGTAAACCTGATTCTTCTACTCCTAGAAATCGTGACATTAGATGTTTTAAATGCAAGGTAGAGGCCATATTGCTAGTCAATGCCCGAATAGGCGTGTGATGATTCTGCGTGATGATGGTGAGTATGAAACTGAGGGGATATGAAGAGGATGAATGCCTCCATTAGAGGACGCTAGTGATGATGAGGAGCCTGCAGTAGGGAAGTTAGGGGCAGTAGTAAAGCGAGCTTGAATGTGCGGGTGAAGGAAAGAAGAGGAGGTGCAAAAGAGAGAATATCTTCTTACTAGATATTATCTAGTGATCATATTTGCAGTTTGATCATTGATGGAGGAAGTTGCACCAATGTGGTGAGTAATCTTATTGTTGAGAGGTTAGGTTTCCCAAGACTACTAAAACCCTAGTCTATAAAAAATTGTAGTGGCTGAATGAAAGTGGCGAGACTAAGGTGAGTAAGCAAGCCTTGATTGCTTTTCGCATCGGTAGGTATGAGGATGAGGTGTTATGCGATTAGTGCTAAATGCAAGTGTGCCATGTGTTGTTGGGGAGGCCATGGCAATTTGATAGGAAGGTTGTTCATGATGGCTTTTCTAACAAGTAAAACGCTTTTTCCCACCAAGGGAAAAGCTTTAATCTTAAACCTTAACACCTAAACAGGTGTATGAGGATCAGTTGCGCTACAACAGTCTTTTGCAAAATATAAGGTGAGTGAAAAACAGAGGGAGAGTGAGAGAGCAAAAGACAATGAGAAGAAAAGGACACACAAAAGTCGATATCCAAAAGGAAAAAGAGAGAAAGGCTAGAAAGAGTGTGAGAGACCAAGTTGAGGGGGATCAACTTAGTGGTGAGTGAAAGGAGAGTGCAGCCTTGCAAAAGGAAAGTTGTGTGGCAAGAGTGAGTGTAGTGAGGAGAGCGTTAGTGATGAAGCAACCTATGTTGTTGCTGGTTTTTAAGGAAACTTGTTTGAATACTAACGAACTATTTAAACTCTTTGCCTAGTGTGGTTGTGTCTATTGTGCAGGACTTTGAAGATGTCTTCCCTTTAAAAGATTTTAAGGGATTACCCCCCTATTCATGGTATGTAGCACCAGATTGACCTAGTACCCCGGAGCATCGATTCCAAACAAAACCGGCTTATAGGAGCAATCCAGAGGAGACAAAGGAACTCCAAAGGCAGGTCGATGAATTTAAAGGAGAAGGGGGCGTGAGAGAAAGCATGAGTCCATGTGCAGTGCCTGTGATTTTTGGTGCCTAAGAAGGATGGGTCATGGAGAATGTGTGTTGACTGTCGCGCCATCAACAACATCACGGTAAAGTATCGTCATCCCATTCCTCGCTTAGATGACATGTTAGATGAGTTACAGGGGTCTAGACATGGTCGAGATTCTATTTTTGTAGTCGTGGATAAGTTTCCCTCTAAAATGGCACATTTCATTCCTTGTCACAAAACAGATGATGCTTGCAATATTGCTAATTTGTTCTTTAGGGAAGTTGTGAGATTACATGGTATGCCTAGAACAATCGTATCGGATAGAGATGCTAAGTTCTTGAGTCCTTCTGGAAGACATTATGGGTAAGTTAAAAAATAAGTTATTGTTTTCTACTACTTGTCATACACAGCCCTAATGGTCAAACTGGGTAGTAAATCGAACTTTATCTACTTTGTTGAGGGCTGTCATTAAAAAGAAATTAAAAGTTTGGGAGGATTGTTTGCCGCATGTTGAATTTGCCTAAAAATTGCACAATGCATTCTGCTACTAAGTTACTCCTTTTAAAATTGTATATGGTTTTAATCCCTAACTCCTTTGGATTTATCACCTCTGGCTTATTTCTGAGTATTTTAAATCTAGATGGCAAGAAGAAAGCAGAATTTGTTAAACAGACCCGTGGAAAGGCAAGGCTAAACATTGAGCGAAGAACAAAGCAGTATGTGAAACAAGCCAACAAGTCAACGACAAGCTATCTTTGAACCTGGAGGGCTGGGTTTGGGTTCACATACTCAAAAGCGGTTTCCTGTGCAGCGTCGATCTAAACTACTTCCTAGAGGCGATGGACCAATTCAAATTCTTGAGCGCATCAATCATAATGCTACAAGAGAGATTTACTAGGTAAGTTTTCAAATAAGTGCTACATTTAATGTTACTGATTTGAGTCCTTTTGATGCAGGCGAATGATTTGAGGACCAAAACCTTTTCAAGAGGAGGGGAATGATGAGAGCCAAGCTAGAAGAATGGAATGTGGATCCTCCTGGAAGTGCCCCCTGGACCGATCACAAGAACCGAGCAAAACGATTCAAGGAAGCACTTAATGGGTTGATAAAGGATGTCCACGAAGCCGGAACGGATTGGAGCAATCATGAAGTTGGAAAGGAATTTCAACAACCATGGGAATGCCCTTACTCTTATACAAGTCATAATGGATACAGGTTGAAAGGGGCATGTCTTTACAAGGTATGGCCCTGTAGGAGTCTGGAGGTTACACAAAACCATACACGATCGTATACATGGTTCAAAAGGCAAAAGCCGTGTATGGTGTCAAGAATTTCCCAGAAAGATCACGACTAGAAGTACAAAAGGTCGTGTATATGCTTACGCCGGCTCCAAGGCCGCCAGCTTTCATTTCCAACGCCGCTGGGCCCTTCAAATTATACGCGGCCAGCCTTTACATCCCTGTTTTGTTATTTTTACGCAAAATTAAAGATGTTATGTCATTTTGGGCCTTTATTGTACGAATTGTAAACCCTACTATAAAAACCTAGGGTTTTGAACAGCTAGAACATAGAATATTGAACATACAAATTTGAAAACACTTTTGAGAGAATTCCTCTTTAGTTCTTTAAAGAACTACTCTAGAACTTATCGGATTTTCTTCCGTGGCGTTCATCCCGACTTATCAATCGGTCTTTCATCCCGATTGTGGCGTCTACATAATATCCAAGGTTCTTGCCTCACTTATAGGCAACGGGTCGCGGTTTCCACTCGATTGTTTGGGATCTTGGGTAGCAATTCCGAACGTATTGGTATTGGGTTTCGTCACACGTTGGCGTGGGGTTTATATCAAAAGGGGTTCCACTAATTGCAATCTTTCCACAAATTGTAAAGAGCCACTTCAAAAATTTAAATGAACACATAATTACTTCCATCACTTAATGTGTGTTTTGAAAAACAAATAGTTTACATACAATCCACACAATTCAAATTTGAAAAATTGTACCTAAACCCATTAAAGTCTGACAACAATACAATCCAAATCACTCCCTATTTTACCTTTATTTTTTTTATCTAATAAAAAAATTTTTAGAAATAATCTTACAGGTACAATAATATTTTTTTCCACGGGATGCTAAGTAACTTCATTTGTTGATCTCAAAGGGACATCATCAGATTCTTATTCAATGACCCGCCCGTGATTGACATCGCCTCGATGCATTGGCTCTTTGAGGATTTTTATTATTTTTGTATTTTTAATTGTTTCTTTAGACTATTTATGTTGTAATCTTTCTTTTTGGACCCCTTTCATTTGCTTTAATTGTCTTTTAGGACCGGTCTCCCTAAAAGTAGCATAGTTGTAATTTTGTGAACTTTTTAACCCTAAAGGGAGCAAGTATAAATACTTGCTTAAGTAAGGTTTTGAAGGTAGCCAAAAATTTCAAAAATAGAAAACACTTCAAAATGTGAGGTTAAAGGTTTTCCTAAAATCTAAATTGCTCTTATCAATTTCAATACCAAGAATTGAAATTGTGGCGAGTTTTCAACAAAGAGAAATTGTGATAAATCAATTCCTTTTTTATTGTGTTTTCCTTTTCATCACTAGTGAGTTATATCTAGGGTTGATTAGGATTATTTTGGGCAGATTTTGATTTCAATTGTAATCATTTTATCATGTTATAAGATCATCGGTTTTGACATTGTTTTAACCATCAATTTTGCTTCATTTGAACCATGGATCATTTTGTTGGAAAGGGGACTCGAATTGGTTCTTGTTGTTTTTCTTGAATTAACTTTGGCATTCAAGTTTGTTTAGTGTTGTTTTGAAGAATTTGACCCATTATGGATTATTAATTTTTTTAAATTGTAGTGTTCAGATCTACTTGCACTCCAATAGGAATCACATAATTTCTAGTAGTTCGAACCGAAATTAGACTGTCATTTGAGGTTTATAAATTGCTCCAATTGCCTGTGCTTAAACTTGATTTTAGGCAAATCATAATTTGGTATAAAGCACAAGTTAAGAGAAAAGATTTAATGTTGGTTGAATTCGTGATCTTCATTGACAATTAGGGTTCTTCACTTTTGATCCAAAATTGTGTATTGAAGAATTGAGTTGTTTGATTGTATCGTTGAAGAGTTGTAATTGTTGTTTGTTGAAGTAGAAGTGGAGGTCTTGTTGTATGTCCTTTGTTTTTAAACATTCTTGAAGGGAAGGGAAAAAAGTAGTGCATTTCTTAAACCAAAATTCGGAATTAGGAAGTTCTCAATTTGTGAAGAAAGAAGAAGTGTAATCCCTGCTCGTTTATTTCGGAAATAGGGAGTGTAATTGACATTTCCATATTTGAGTTGCATAGAAGATTTGGAAATTATTGATTTTCAAAACAAACATTAAGTTGAAGAAGTTATTGTGTGGTCATTTGAATTTGAAAATTACTTCCCTTTCCATTTGTAGAAAGGTTACAATTAGTGAAATAATTTGAATTTGAAATTTAAATTGTTGCTGCCTTTTATGTGTGAGTTACGGTTTGCATTGTGTTTTTATAGTGGTGAAAGATTGTATATTTAGAAAATATTTTGTGTGTCTGCACCGTAAGTGAAGGGGTGTTTGTGTGGGATTGTTTATGTGTGTTGGAGTAAAGGGATTGCAAGTGGAGTAAGTTAAAAGGGAATCAGACTCCTCCAGGACCTATCACCAGGGCCCGAGCTAAGGGTCTCCATAATCTAGCTTAGAGGGTTTTTTCTAGAAAACCTAATCTTGAGAAAACTAACCCACTTCCTATATCTTTGCATTATAATTTTGATGCATTTCAAAAAGGTTCACTTATCAGTCCCACAGGATGCAAAAAACCTATACTACTGAGCGAATCAGGGTTTTCAATGGAACCTAATTCAAAAGCTTCTTGAAGACCAGCATTATGAAGGACCCTTTCTTTTATATATTTCTCCTTTTATGAACTATTTTTTGTTGTATTTGGTTTTGGGACACTTTCATTTCCTTGTAATTTTCATTTAAGACTAGCCACCTTAAAAGTGGCAAACTTGTAATTTTGACCATATTCTAACCCTAGGAGTAACAAGTATAAACACATGCTTAGAAAGGGTTTGAGGAGGCCATTTTTTGCAGATTAAACATAGCACTTCACGTGTGGGAATTAGGGTTCTTCCTTAGTTCGAAACCTCTTATCAATTTCAACCCAATAATTGGAATTGTGGCGAGTGCAACAAGAAGAAATTGTGAGTCATATCGATTTCCTTCTTTGTTGTTCTCACTTCTTCACTAGTGAGTCATATCTAAGGGTGGATTTGAAGCTTTCTTGGACTTATTTGTGAGTGTAATTCTTGGACAATTATCTTGTTAAGATTGATTGTTCTTTAGTGTTGGCGTGAATTGGAATTGGAGGAAGAGTGGAAATCACGGTTTTGTTGCTTCCATTTGTTGTTACTTGGTGAATATTACCAATAGGGATTGTAATTATATCATTTTATCTTTGGTTTTTCCATCAAATCTCAAAGGGTTTCACGTTAATTTTTCATCCACGTTGGATCGGTTTTTGTGATTGATTTGTGAATTGTTTCTTGAGTCATTTGATTGTGCTTGAACTTGATTTTGAGCATATCATCTTTTGGTATCAGAGCACAAGTTGAGAGAAGGGATATAAGTGTTGGTTGATTTTTTTATTATCATCTTCAGTTAGGGTTATTCATTTTTTAACCGAAATAGTGTGTTGTAGTTTTGAGTTGCGAAAATTGCCTTGATTGAAAATCTAATTTGCTGCTTGTTGAAGTTGGATTGGAGGGATTGTTGTAGCTTCTTGTGATTGATTATTTTCATGGAAGGAAAGGAGAGTAGAAGTGTTGCTAATTCAACATTTTTGAACTTGAAAACTTGCCTATCCATGCCGTGACTAGCTTGTTGCGTAAAGGAGCTTGTGAAGTTTGTTGTTGTAATTCCATTGTGCAAATTCTGAATTAGGGAAGTGTATTTTACAGATTTGCATTATGTTGAGTAGTAAGGAATCTATTTGAATTCAAACACATCCATTAAGTTGTGGGAGTTAATGAGTGTTATTTGAATTTGAAATTCATTTCTTACCATTGAGGAAGGCTTGCAATTAGTGAAGAGGTTGAAATTCAAATTTAAATTGCTGCCTATTTTAAGTTGCGGATTAAATTGTGGAAAGTGGAAGTATATCTTGTTATCCTTGTCGTGGAAGTGGAAGTGCATTTGTTGTTGTTTCCATTTATTATTGTTGTCGTGAAAGTGAAGTGTATTTGTTATTGTTGCCACTTGTGTTGTTGCCATGGGAGTTGCTTGTGAAGGAGTGACTTGTGGAACTTAGAAAATTTGTTGCACCGTGATTTTGAAAAAAGTGGGAAATATTGTTCACGTGTTGCTTGAATTGAATTCCACAATGTCTAGTGAAATGCTTCAATATGCTAATGTATTACGACGAACATTAAGTATATTTGCTAATAAGGAGGAAGAACAAAGGGAAAACTTATTCCACACTTCTTGTAGGATACAAGGAAATTTGTATGTCCTTGTAATAGATGGTGGTAGTTGTACTAATGTAGTAAATGCATCGTTGGTATCGAAGCTAAAGCTTTCAACTATTCCTCATCCTAAACCATATAAATTGCATTGGCTCAATGATCAAGGAAGTCTGTATGTTGCCCAAAGAGCTAGGCTACCCTTCAGTATAGGGGACAAGTATTGTGATGAAATTGAATGTGATATCTTGCCTATTTGTGCATCCCATATTTTGCTTGGCAGACCTTGGTTATATGACAGGAGGGTCTTAAATGATGGCTTTAGGAATACATAATGTGTTCCAAAAGGAGGGCAAACGAGTTATCTGAATCCTATGTCACCTTCAGAGGTCCATAATGTCTAGCAACAGATTAATCGACCATCAAGAGGTTAAAAAGGTTTTGATGCAATATGATGATTATGAGGAAAAGAAGGTATTGTTAATGGGATAGGGTGAGATGGAGAGGCTAATCATAGAAGAGGCTCCAACATACTAGCTTCAGTTGAGATGTGTATTAGGGTTACGGGAACCACAATCTCTACCTCCAGCAGTTTCTTAGGTATTAAATGAGTATACTGACATTTTTTCCTAATGATTTGCCAGTAGGATTACCACCTTTGAGAGGGATAGAGCATGCTATTGATCTTATGCCCAGTTCAGTGTTACCAAACTGACTTGCATATCACATGAATCCCAAGGAGGCTAAGGAATTGAAACGTCAGATAGATGAATTGGTTGAATGGGGTTTGTTATAGAGAGTCTCAGCCCATGCACTATTCCCGCCCTTCTTGTTCCCAAGAAGGATGGAACTTGGAGAATGTGTATTGATAGCAGGGCCATCAACAAAATCACCATTAAATACAGGTATCCTATTCTTAGACTTGATGATATGTTGGATGAGTTGCATGGTTCACAGGTTTTCTCCAAAGTGATCTTAAAAGCGGATATCACCAGATTCGGATGAGGGAAGGGGATGAATGGAAGACCGCTTTTAAAACACGTCATGGACTGTATGAATGGTTGGTTATGCCCTTTGGTTTGAGTAATTGCTCCTAGTACTTTATGAGATTGATGAACCATAATACTAAAAGAGTTCCTAGGAAAATTTGTTGTTGTTTATTTTGATGATATTCTGATCTATAGCAAAGACCTAGAACAACATGTGGAGCATCTTCGGGCAGTATTTTCAGTATTAAGGACACAACAACTATTTGCAAATATTCAGAAGTGTTCCTTTTGCCAAACTGAGGTAACATTTTTGGGTTTTTATTGTGTCAAGTTCAGGTGTTAGGATGGATGAGGAGAAAGTGAGGGCAATCAAAGAATGGCCAACACCCACTTCAATTACTGAGGTAAAAAGTTTTCATGGGCTTGCATCTTTTTATAGACGCTTTGTCCAAATTTCAGTAGTATTGTCAATCCGGAACAAAATCCGACAAGACCTATCATTAGGACAAAAATTGAAGGATTTCAAATCTTGGCAATGAGGGCCCATTTCAGCGATCAACCTTCGGAATAAATTATTATCTAACCTCTTTTATCTTATTCATGAATTGTATATTCCAACAGGTATACTTATTCGGTTTCACAAGGCGATGGATAAACTCACTAAGACTCAGCTTGGGGTTATCTATGGACCGACCTGAACCGGCGATGAGTTGAACCGACGAATTCCATCATGAAGCTAGCCTGCCGAAGATTATTTTCT
This sequence comes from Laguncularia racemosa, assembly GCA_037954665.1. Classification (NCBI taxonomy): domain Eukaryota; kingdom Viridiplantae; phylum Streptophyta; class Magnoliopsida; order Myrtales; family Combretaceae; genus Laguncularia; species Laguncularia racemosa. Next base: position 48,037 of record JBBMOL010000839.1, read on the forward strand.
TTACTTGTAATTTATGTTGAACCATTTATTTTGTAAGCTTTATGGGACATTTTATTTGGTTGTATTTTACCTTTAGGACGCCACCCTATAGTGGCATAGTTGTGATTTTTTAGTCATTCTAACCCTAAAGGGTGCAAGTATAAATACTTGCAATTAGGGTTTTTGAGGAGCTTTTTGAACATTTGAGAAAAACACACCTTTGTGCCGTGAGAGAGCTCCTCTTGCAAGCATTGCTCTTATCAATTTCAAGAGTGAAATTGTGGCGAGTGGACTTGAAATTTGTTGTGAGTCATATCAACAAATTACAAGTTGATCCTAACTCCAAACTAGTGCGTCATATCTGGTGAGGAATTAGTTACTTTTATGTTGTTCTTGTTCTTGTGAAATTAGGGTTCTAAATTTCGAATTTGGATAATTCGAATTGAATTGGAATCTCATTTCATGTTCTATTGTTCATCATTGAGATCTAGCCATCGATGTTCTTTATATCCTTTTGATAATTCATCAAATTTCGGATTTTCTTTTGGAATTTGAGGCTTTTCCTTTGTTTGTGGCGTGGATGATCATTATCAATTCATCCCTTTTTAGTTGATTGTGCTTGACCCCCCTTTAGGCACATCATATTTTGGTATCAGAGCTACAGGTTTAAGAGGAGGGATTGTTGCAATTGGGATTTGAAAGTTAATTTTGTTATCTTCATCTGCCGTGAGATTGCTTAAGGTTAAGAGGAGGGATTGTTTGCAATTGATTTTCGGAAATTGATTGTTTGTAATTTCATCTTGCCGTGAGTTACTTGAAGGATTATGAGAAGGGTTTTGTTGATTGAAGTTTGAGAATTGAAGTTTGTCATACCATTGTTAACCGAATTGTAGGGAGTGGAAAATTCGGAACAATGAATGATTTTTTTTTTGTCGTTGTCACCTTGATATTTACGTGATTGATCTTTGTTGAAGAGGAATGAATGAAGCTTCTGATTTGAAAGAAAAAGTTTTGTGTTGTATATGTCTTTGTCCTGTGTTTTTACGTGAGGAAGGAAGAGGAAAGTTAGTGCAATTTCGGAAGTGCAATTGTGAAGGAAGGGAATTGTGTTTGTTTTGCATTGTTGAATTCAGAATTGTGGAGGATATTTGCAATTTTCCAGATTTGATTAGTGTGTAAGAAAGGAAGTTATTTGATTTCAAAACAAGCGTTAAGAGTGAAGGAGTTAATTGTGCTTGTTTGAATTTGAAAATTTGCATCTTACCAAATGTGGAGGAGTTGCAATTAGTGAAGAGGATTGATTTTCAAATTTAAATGCTGCCTTTCTTATGTTAATTTCGGTTGAAAAATTGTGTTGAAGTGGATAAAGTGCACCGTGAGTGTGTAGGAGTGTATATGGTGTTTTGTGTGCAAATTGGAAGTGGAAGTGTATATTTTCCAGATTTGAATTTGCGTGGAAGAAGAGGAAACAATTTGAATTGAAACACATCCATTTACTTCGAGTAGTTAAGAGTGGTATTGATATATTTCATTTGAATTTGAAATTGATTCTTACCATTTCGTGGCAAAGTTGCATTAAGGAGTGTCACATTTGTAAATTGTTGCCGTGTATGTGTGTAATTACGGTGGAAGTGAGTGTGTTGTTGTTTCCATTTCTTGTTGTTGTTCGCCATTTAAAGAAGCCATATTTAGTTAGTTTTTGTTGTTTGTTACCTCCTTGGAAGTGAAGGGTTGCAACATATTATTGTGGCGTGAATCTAGTGTGTTGTGTGTGCAGTGTGCAAGTGGCGGAGTGAGTTGGTTTTGGCGTGAATTGTTTTGTGAAGTAAGTGTGCTACAATTACTAGACATTACATTAGTACATCAAATAGATTGCATCCACAAAAATGTCTATTAATAGCGTGAATGGAGGAAGGAGTGATGTAGCATATAGTCGAGTTGGTGGAGGTCAGAGTCCTAATGTTGCAGGTGGGAGGACCTTAGATGAACAACTTCGGGACCTTAGAAAACTTGTTACTACATTAGCAACAAGGATTGATAGGATGACATTGCCACCACCACCAGTGGTACACCTTCAGGAGCCACCCAGAGTACAGGGAGATTATCATGCTCTTAGAGAAGATAGAGATGATAATTTTGGGCTTAAACCATTCCCAGAAATGGAATTTAGACCACCTAGAGGCTCAGAGTGTGCAGAGCTACAAATGCCTTCACTTGAAGATAAGGGTTCCACAGATGAAAGATGTCAAACACCACCGTGCCAACCTTCAGAGGTTTCTGAGGTAATGATCAGTTGGGACCAATTGTTAGAAGACTCTAGGATCAGCATAACAGGGATGAGTCAGAGGAAACAAACTCGTTGGAAAGTGTTGAGATGGAGGAAACATCAGTCATAATGAGTCCTTGTTTTTGTTACAGAGAGATACATCCTAGAGATGGAGGAAAGGAAAACAATCATCTACTATAGTATTTCAGATATTGGGATTCGTAGAGATACTCCTTCAGATGGATTACTTTTGGGAAACAGAGTCTTCTGCTTGCATTTGAACCGCAAGATTTTTGAGGTCCAAGGAGATGATGGGAATCAAAATCCGACAAGACCTATCATTAGGACAAAAATTGAAGGATTTCAAATCTTGGCAATGAGGGCCCATTTCAAGCAGATCAAACCTCGGAATAAATTATTATCTAACCTCTTTTATCTTATTCATGAATTGTATATTCCAACAGTATACTTATTCGGTTTTCACAAGGCGATGGATAAAACTCACTAAGACTCAGCTTGTGGGTTATCTATGGACCGACCTGAACCGGCGATGAGTTGAACCGACGGATTCCATCATGAAGCTAGCCTGCCGAAGATTATTTTCTTACTTGTAATTTATGTTGAACCATTTATTTTGTAAGCTTTATGGGACATTTTATTTGGTTGTAATTTTACCTTTAGGACTGGCCACCTATAGTGGCATAGTTGTGATTTTTTAGTCATTTAACCCTAAAGGGTGCAAGTATAAATACTTGCAAATTAGGGTTTTTGAGGAGCTTTTTGAACATTTGAGAAAAACACACCCTTTGTGCCGTGAGAGAGCTGCCTCTTGCAAGCATTTGCTCTTATCAATTTCAAGAGTGAAATTGTGGCGAGTGGACTTGAATTTGTTGTGAGTCATATCAACAAATTACAAGTTGATCCTAACTCCAAACTAGTGCGTCATATCTGGTGAGGAATTAGTTACTTTTATGTTGTTCTTGTTCTTGTGAAATTAGGGTTCTAAATTTCAGATTTGGAGTAATTCGAATTGAATTGGAATCTCATTTCATGTTCTATTGTTCATCATTGAGATCTAGCCATCGGATGTTCTTTATATCCTTTTGATAATTCATCATAATTTCGGAATTTTCTTTTGGAATTTGAGGCTTTCCTTTGTTTGTGGCGTGGATGATCATTATCAATTCATCCCTTTTTAGTTGATTGTGCTTGACCCCCCTTTAGGCACATCATATTTTGGTATCAGAGCTACAGGTTTAAGAGGAGGGATTGTTGCAATTGGGATTTTGAAAGTTAATTTTGTTATCTTCATCTTGCCGTGAGTTGCTTAAGGTTTAAGAGGAGGGATTGTTGCAATTGAGTTTTCGGAAATTGATTGTTTAATTTCATCTTGCCTTTGAGTTACTTGAAGGTTGATGAGAAGGGTTTTGTTGATTGAAGTTTGAGAATTAAAAGTTTGGTCATAACCATTGTTAACCGAATTGTAGGAGAGGGGAAAAATTCGGAACAATGAATGTATTTTTTTTTTGTCGTTGTCACCTTGATATTTACGTGATTGATCCTTGTTGAAGAGGATGAATGAAGTTTGATTGAAAGAAAAGTTTGGTTATTGTCATCATCCTTGCCTGTGTTGTTTTACGTGAGGAAGGAAGAGGAAAGTTAGTGCAATTTCGGAAGTGCAATGTGAGGAAGGGAATTGTGTTTGTTTTTGCATTGTTGAATTCAGAATTGTGGAGGATATTTGCAATTTTCCAGATTTGATTAGTGTGTAAGAAAGGAAGTTATTTGATTTCAAAACAAGCGTTAAGAGTGAAGGAGTTAATTGTGCTTGTTTGAATTTGAAAATTTGCATCTTACCAAATGTGGAGGAGTTGCAATTAGTGAAGAGGATTGATTTTCAAATTTAAATGCTGCCTTTCTTATGTTAATTTCGGTTGAAAAATTGTGTTGAAGTGGATAAAGTGCACCGTGAGTGTGTAGGAGTGTATATGGTGTTGTGTGTGCAAATTGGAAGTGGAAGTGTATAATTTCCAGATTTGAATTTGCGTGGAAGAAGAGGAAACAATTTGAATTGAAACACATCCATTTACTTCGAGTAGTTAAGAGTGGTATTGATTATATTTCATTTGAATTTGAAATTGATTCTTACCTTTTGTGGCAAAGTTGCATTAAGGGTGTCAAATTTGAAAATTGTTGCCGTGTATTTGTAATTTACGGTGGAAGTGGAGTGTGTTGTTGTTGTTTCCATTTCTTGTTGTTGTCGCCATTTAAAGAAGCATTTTAGTTAGTTTTTGTTGTTGTTACCGTGGAAGTGAAGGGTTGCAACATATTATTGTGGCGTGAATCTAGTGTTTTTGTGTGTGCAGTGTGCAAGTGGGGGAGTGAGTTGGTTTTGGCGTGAATTGTTTTGTGAAGTAAGTGTGCTACAATTACTAGACATTACATTAGTACATCAAATAGATTGCATCCACAAAAATGTCTATTAATAGCGTGAATGGAGGAAGGAGTGATGTAGCATATAGTCGAGTTGGTGGAGGTCAGAGTCCTAATGTTGCAGGTGGGAGGACCTTAGATGAACAACTTCGGGACCTTAGAAAACTTGTTACTACATTAGCAACAAGGATTGATAGGATGACATTGCCACCACCACCAGTGGTACACCTTCAGGAGCCACCCAGAGTACAGGGAGATTATCATGCTCTTAGAGAAGATAGAGATGATAATTTTGGGCTTAAACCATTCCCAGAAATGGAATTTAGACCACCTAGAGGCTCAGAGTGTGCAGAGCTACAAATGCCTTCACTTGAAGATAAGGGTTCCACAGATGAAAGATGTCAAACACCACCGTGCCAACCTTCAGAGGTTTCTGAAGGTAATGATCAGTTGGACCAATTGTTAGAAGACTCTAGAGATCAGCATAACAGGGATGAGTCAGAGGAAACAAACTCGTTGGAAAGTGTTGAGATGGAGGAAACATCAGTCGATAATGAGTCCTTGTTTTTGTTACAGGAGAGATACATCCTAGAGATGGAGGAAAGGAAACAATCATCTACTATAGTATTTCAGATATTGGGATTCCGTAGAGATACTCCTTCAGATGGATTACTTTTGGGAAACAGAGTCTCTGCTGCATTTGAACCGCAAGATTTGAGGTCCAAGGAGATGATGGGAATCAAAATCCGACAAGACCTATCATTAGGACAAAAATTGAAGGATTTCAAATCTTGGCAATGAGGGCCCATTTCAAGCAGATCAACCTCGGAATAAATTATTATCTAACCTCTTTTATCTTATTCATGAATTGTATATTCCAACAGATATACTTATTCGGTTTCACAAGGCGATGGATAAACTCACTAAGACTCAGCTTGTGGGTTATCTATGGACCGACCTGAACCGGCGATGAGTTGAACCGACGGATTCCATCATGAAGCTAGCCTGCCGAAGATTATTTTCTTTACTTGTAATTTATGTTCGAACCATTTATTTTGTAAGCTTTATGGGACATTTTATTTGGTTGTATTTTACCTTTAGGACTGGCCACCCTATAGTGGCATAGTTGTGATTTTTTAGTCATTCTAACCCTAAAGGGTGCAAGTATAAATACTTGCAAATTAGGGTTTTTGAGGAGCTTTTTGAACATTTGAGAAAAACACACCTTTGTGCCGTGAGAGAGTCTCCTCTTGCAAGCATTTGCTCTTATCAATTTCAAGAGTGAAATTGTGGCGAGTGGACTTGAATTTGTTGTGAGTCATATCAACAAATTACAAGTTGATCCTAACTCCAAACTAGTGCGTCATATCTGGTGAGGAATTAGTTACTTTTATGTTGTTCTTGTTCTTGTGAAATTAGGGTTCTAAATTTCAGATTTGGAGTAATTCGAATTGAATTGGAATCTCATTTCATGTTCTATTGTTCATCATTGAGATCTAGCCATCGGATGTTCTTTATATCCTTTTGATTTTTCATCAATATTTCGGATTTTCTCTTGAGGAATTAAGGCTTGTTCCTTTGTTTGTGGCGTAGATGAACATTATCAATTCATCCCTTTTAGTTGATTGTGCTTGACCCCCTTTAGGCACATCAGGAAAGGGTATGATAAAGGATGTCCATAGGGTACTAGAAAGGTGTGGTGTTTGCAAGAGAGCCAAAGGGAGGAAAGGCGCACAGGGTGAATATATGCCTTTACCTATACCATATAAACCATGGACTGATATCAGTATGGATTTTGTGTTGGGATTACCTAGAACATAAAGGGGGAAAGACTATTATGGTGGTTGTTGATCGATTCAGCAAAATGTCACACTTTGTGCCATGTCACAAAACAGATAATGCTCCTTTTATTGCTAACCTTTTTGTGCAGGAAATTATCAAATTACATGGAGTTCCACATAGCATAATGTCAGGCAGAGATACTAAGTTCCTTAGTTTCTTTTGGAAAACACTATGGAGAAGACTGGGTACTAATTTGATGTATAGTACCTCTTGCCATCCCTAGACAGATGGACAAACAGAGGTTCTCAACCGCACGCTTGGGAATCTACTCAGAGCAACAGTTGGCAAGAATCTTACTGATTGGGACTTGTGTCTTCCTATTGTTGAGTTCGCTTACAATAGGTCTAATCATAGTTCAACCACTAAGTCTCGCATTGAAGTTATTGATGGCTATAATCCTTCCATTCCATTGGATTTTATAGCTGACCAGTGACAAAGGAAGAAAGTCTTAGTGGAGTTGATCGAGCCCAACAAATTCAGCACATCTATGATCGGACAACTGAACACCCTCAGAAGACTCAGGAACAGCAGAGGATCCAAGGAAACAGACACAAAAAAATTCATCTCTATAATCCAAGTGACTTAGTCTGGATTAATCTTAGCAAGGACAGGTTTCCACATAAAAAGTCACAGAAGCTATCTCCTAGATCAAACGGACCATTCAGGGTCTTAAAGCGCATCAATGACAATGCCTATCGCATAGAGTTACCAGGAGAGTATGGAGTATCAGGAACTTTTAATGTCTCAGATCTCTCACCATACTGAGCAGATGACGTGCATGAAGATCCATCAGATTTGAGGGCAAATCTTCCAGAAGCCCAAGGAGATGATATGAATCAGACTCCTCTAGGACCTATCACCAAAGCTCGAGCTAAGGGTCTCCATAATCTAGCTTTGAGGGTTTTGCTAGAGAAAACCTAATATTGAGAAAAACTAACCTACTTCCTATATCTTTGCATTATAATTTTGATGCATTTCAGCAGGTTCACTTATCAGTCCTACAGGATGTAAAAACACCTATACTACTGAGCGAATCAAGGTTTTCAACGGAACCTAATTCAAAAGCTTCTTGAAGACCGGCATTATGAAGGACCATTTCTTTATATATTTCTCCTTTTATGAACTATTTTTGGTTGTATTTGGTTTTGGGACACTTTCATTCCTTGTAATTTCATTTAGGACTAGCCACCTTAAAAGTGGCAAACTTGTAATTTTGACCATATTCTAACCCTAGGAGTAACAAGTATAAACACATGCTTAGAAAGGGTTTGAGGAGGCCATTTTTTGCATATTAAACATAGCACTTCACGTGTGGAATTAGGGTTCTTCCTTAGTTCGAAACCTCTCATCAATTTCAACCCAATAATTGGAATTGTGGCGAGTGCAATAAGGAGAAATTGTGAGTCATATCGATTTCCTTCTTTGTTGTTCTTCACTTCTTCTCTAGTGAGTTATATCTAGGGTGGATTTGAAGCTTTCTTAGACTTATTTGTGAGTGTAATTCTTGGACAATTATCTTGTTAAGATTAATTGTTCTTTTAAGATTGATTGTTCTTTAGTGTTGGCGTGAATTGGAATTGGAGGAAGAGTGGAAATCACGGTTTTGTTACTTCCATTTGTTGTTACTTGGTGAATATTACAAATAGGGATTGTAATTATATCATTTGATCTTTGGTTTTTCCATCAAATCTCAAAGGGTTTACACGCAATTTGTCATCCATGTTGGATCGATTTTTGTGATTGATTTGTGAATTGTTTCTTGAGTCATTTGATTGTGCTTAAACTTGATTTTGAGCACATCATAAGTGGTGGTGGAGAGTGTTTGCACCGTGATTAAGGGAAGGAGTGGCGGTGTGAAATTTTACATTAGTGTGTATGTTGAGGTGCTGCACATTGTGGTTATTTGTAGTGTGAAACCATGGCAAGAAAAGGAAGGTTTGAGTAGTAGAATTTGAATTCAAAAACAAACATTGAAGTGTGAAAGTAATTGAACTAATTACTTAAACACTTGTAGTTGAATTTAATTCTATCTACTTAGAAGTGTTATGTGTGTACTTCATTTATTGAACTTTACTTGGAGTGCTAAATTATTTCCTTGTGCCTTAAAGCTTTTTGAGATGTGAGCTATTGTATTATTGTGGCTATTAAACGTATGGGTTGGTGTTGTTAAAGGAGTGTGCTGTAAATTGTGGGATTACTTCTTCAAATCACAACATGTCCAACGAAAGTGTGAATGGGGAATTGGCAATGAGGCCAATAGCTAGGTTAGTGGAGGTCAGGGTCATAATACTGCAGGTAGGAGGACTTTGGAAGAACAGCTCCAGGACCTTACAACTATTGTAGCTACTTTAGTAACTAGGATTGGACAGGATGACATTACCACAACCACCAGTGGTGAACCCTCAAGCACCACCTTGGGTAGCTCTACAGAACTTCCAGAGAAAAAGGGTAGTGGGAGAAGGAAATCTGGTAGAAGGATGGAGGGAGATCATCACCCCTATAAGGAAGAGAGGGACGACAACTTTGGGGCTAATCTTTACCCGAATAAGGATTTCAGGCCACCTCGGGGACTGGAATATGTGAAGCTACAGATGCCTTCTTTTGATGGTAAGGTTCAACTGATGATTATCTAGATTGGGAGGATAAGGTTAAGGGTCTCTTTGAATGCTATGAGATCAATAATAACACTTGAGTCCAACTGCCTGCTGTTGTGTTTATAGGATATGCTGCCTTATGGTAGAAAAATCTGATTATCAGCAAGCGTAAGGATAGGGAGGTTGAGATACAGACATGGAGGGACATGAAGAGGGTTCTGAGAAAAAGATTTATTCCTTAACACTATAGACAGGAACTATTCATGCGTCTGTGGACATTGAGGTAGGGAGGCAAGACGATTGATGATTATGTGCAGGAATTTGAAACCCTCATGATTAGATGTAGGTCAATCGAACCTCCAAAACAAACCTTAGCATGCTTCGTCTCAAGGCTGAAATATGAGATAGTGTGTGTTGTCGAGCTGTAGCGGTACAATACACTTGATAAGGCTATTCAGTTAGCCTTAAAAGTGGAGAGGCAAAGGCGATCCAACTTATTCAAGATTCCAAGTAGCAGGCTTAATACTACTACCAAGCCCATGGCAATTGATGGTCGGTCAGGAGGGAGAAAGGTGATAGGTAAGACAGTGAAGGCAGTGGACAGATCTACCCCCAGTACTGATAGGGAAAATATACCCTCTAGGAAGGGTAAAGTGGTAATAGCACCAGACATGAGACGGACTGTTTTAGGATCTACTAATGGAAAGATACGCCAAATCAAATGCTTTAAATGCAAGGGATTTGGGCATATGGCAGCACAATGTCCAAACAAAAGGGTTATAAACCGTTGTGGAGGGCGCTGGAGAGGATATTGAGGATGAGAAGAATAGGCTAAGCCTATAGATCTATTTGTAGCACTGCAGGAGTACTATGATAATCAAACTATAGAAACACATGAAGAGGGTATAGGTGAACAATATTTAACCATTAATATGTTATGCAAGACTCTGACCTTATCTCCTGATGCTAGGGACATACAGAAGGAAAACATATTCCACACTTCTTACAGGATCAGAGGTAACCTTTGTGTACTCATCATTGATAGTGGTAGTTGCACGAATGTTATATCTGCTACACTAGTAGAAAAATTACAATTATCTACTAGTCTACATCCTAGCCCTTATAGCGTGCATTAGTTAGATAATCGGGGCAATATGCATGTTAACGCAAAGGGTAAAGGTGCCTGTAAGTGTTTGGTAGAAGTATCATGATGAAATTCTATGTGATGTGATCCCTATGTACGTGTTCCACTTGTTATTGGGTAGGCCCTAGATGTTTGATCGAAAGGTGTTACATGATGGTTTCAGAAACACCTATATTTTTAGCATGAGAGGGTCTCAAATGACTCCATCTAAAGTGCATAAATTCCAGGAGTAGATCAAAACTACTTCCATTACATCTAGTAACCGGAGAACAGGCCAATAGAGATATCCGGGTTCAGTTCTAGAAATGACCCTCTAGATTTAAGGGCAAATCTTTCAGAGGCTTGACGAGATGATGGGAATTTTTCTGGCAACCTAGATGGTTACAGAACTCGATTTGGATGATAATCCAAATCACTCAAATTTTACCTTTGTTTTTTTTATCTAATAAATATTTGAGTAACAATCTTACAGGAACAATAATATTTCTCCACGGGATGCCAAATGACTTTCATTTGTTAATCATAAAGAGACATCACAGATTCTCATCCAATGACCCACTATGATCGACATCACCTCGATGCATTGGCTCTTTGAGGATTCTTTATATTTTTATATTTGTAATTGTTTTTTAGACTATTTATGTTGTAATCTTTCTTTTGGGACACTTCCATTTGCTTGTAATTGTCTTTTAGGATCAATCACCCTAAAAGGGGCATAGTTGTAATTTTGTGAACTTTTTAACCCTAAAGGGAGCAAGTATAAATACTTGCTTAAGCAGTGTTTTGAAGGTAGCCAAAATTTTCAAAAATAGAAAACACTTCACGTGTGAGGTTAGGGTTTTCCTAAAATCTAAATTGCTCTTATTAACTTCAATACCAAGAATTGAAATTGTGGCGAGTTACAACAAAGAGAAATTGTGAGTAATATCAATTCCTTTTGTTGTGTTTCCTTTTCATCACTAGTGAGTTATATCTAGGGTTGATTAGGATTGTTCTTGGGCAGATTTTGATTTCAATTGTAATCATTTTATCATGTTATAAGATTGATCGGTTTTGACATTAGTTCTAACCATTAATTTTGCTTCATTTGAACCGTAGATCATTTTGTTAGGAAAGGGGATCTCGGATTGGTTCTTGTTGTTTTTCTTGAATTTACGTGGCATTTAAGTTTGTTTAGTGTTGTTTTGAAGAATTTGATCATTGTGGTTTATTAATTTTTAAGTTATAGTGTTCGAATCTACTTGCACTCCAATAGGAATCGCGTAATTTCTAGTAGTTTTGAACCAAAATTAGACAAGTCATTTGAGGTTTATAAATTGCTCCAATTGCATGTGCTTAATCTTGATTTTAGGCACATCAAAAATACACCTCCACTTCTTCACAAATGAAGTAACATCAAGTTCTGAAATTTGAATCACAAGATATGCTACTACTCCTCTTCTTTTCACAAAAATTAACAACCAAATGGAGCTTCAACAAGACCTCAAAATTCACTTCAACAAGCAGCAAGTTCAACTCCTCAATCAAGACAATTACGCAACTTCAATCAATAACATCAAATAACTCAATTTCACTTTTCAATTTCAAATTAAGATGCTAAATCAAGAACCTTAAAATTTCTGAAATCAAAATCAAACAATCCCTTCTCACAACCACAAGCTCCGGTACCAAATTATGATATGCCTTAAATTGAATTAAAGCATATGCAATCAAACAATACAAACAACTCCTAATCAAATTCAGATCAACCTTCAATTATGGCGTGAACCCTAAACCCTTTTGCAATCCAATTTGTTAATCAATGAATCTCAACACCCAAAAGAGGATGTGCTCAATGGGATTAAGCACATAACATAAGATCAAATGAAATTCCATTTACCAATCAACACAAAAATGGGTGTGAACTTCTTACAACAAAGGAACTTCTACGCAATTGAAGAAAGGCAATCAACAATACAATATATAAGATACAATTCTACTAAATTGATGACAAGAATTGGATGGAAACTGAACCTACAATTGACGTAAAATTAGAACCAAGAACCAATCCTAATCGACACTAGATATTACACACTATTATGAAAAGGAAAATCAACTTAAGAATTGATATTACTCACAATTTCCGAAGTTACAACTCACCACAATTCCAATGATGAAATTGATAAGAGCCCTTATGAAAACTTAGGATGAACCTTAATTTCTCACGAAATTTGCAGCAAAGATAAGTGTATTCTCCTCTTCTTCTAAAACCCAACTTAAGCAAGTATTTATACTTGCTCCCTTTAGGGTTAAAATGACTAGAAAATTACAACTATGCCATTATAGGGTGGCTAGTGATAAGTACAAATTAACACTTGTATTTCTTATGAATTATAGTGGTGTATGTAATAAATTGATTTTATTTTGAAGATTTTTGATAATAAATTGATGTTATTTTCAGTTTCAGGACTGAGGACCACTATTTTGAGAGAAGAAATCAACTTAGATTGAGATCGGATAAGAAAATATGAAGAAAAATGCTTTTTGGAAGGAACAAGAGAAGTGCACGGCCGTGTGTCAAGGAAACACGCCCATAGAAGCACATACGGTTGAATACATGGTTAAAGGTACGGCCATGTGTTGAGCTTGGAAAATATACAGAAGCACACACGGTTGAGTACACGGTTGAAGGCACGGCTGTATGTTGAGCTTGGAAAACCCACAGAAGCACACATAGTTGAGTACACGATCTGAGACACATCCGTGTGTTATTTGCGTAGGTTTTACTGACACTATTCAAAGGCACGGCAGTGTATAAGCCGTGTGTCAAGACCACGTGCTTGAAAAAAGTTAGCCATTACAAGAGATTTTTGGGCTTCCATGCATATATATATTCTCATTTATTCCAGAACAAGGGAAGGAAAAGAGACACCTGATAATGTGCTCAAAACCAAGCCTAAGCACAATCAAATAATCCAAAGGAACACTTCAAATCTCAAACATAACCGATTCAATTGGAATTAAGAAATTACGTGAACCCAAATTGGAATTTTGATGAAATCCAAGGTCCAATGATGCAATCACAATCCAATAATGATAAACTTCACTAAAAACAACAATTATAAGTGAAATCCACGTGAAATATATGAAGAAGAAAAGAACCAAAACCGTGATTTATCCTTTCCCAACAAGCACAATTCACGTCATAATTAATTCCAAATTGATGATGATATCAAGTACTAAAACATTCAACCTTATAACAAGATAATTGATCACAAATGCAATAAAAAATCTGCCCAAAGAACTATCTTAATTTACCCCTAGATATTACACACCAAAGAAGAAAAGAAATCACAATAAAATGAAATTGATATTACTCACAATTTCAAAGTGTTGCACTTGCCACAATCTCAACTCTTGGGATTGAAATTGATAAGAGTCTAATGGCAATTAGGAGAACCCTAATCCTCACGCAAAGTGTATCTCAATTCTACAATTTTGGCTCCTCAAGCCCTACTATAAGCAAGTATTTATACTTACCACTCCTAGGTTAGAAAATGGTCAAAAATTACAAGTTTGCCACTTTTAAGCTGGCCGGTCTTAAATGGAAAAATTTTAATAAAATGAAAGTATCCCAAAAGAAAGTACAACATAAAATAGTCCATAGAAAGGAGAAATATATAAAATAAATGAGCCTTCATGATGCCGATCTTCAAGATACTTGAATTAGGCCCCGTTGAGAATCTTGATTCGCTCAAAAGTATAGGTGATTTTGTATCCCATAGGAATGATAAGTGAGCCTGCTAAAATGCACTACAATTATAATTTTAGAGATGTAGGAAGTAGATTAGCTTTCTCAAAATTAGGTTTCTCTAACAAGACACTCAAAACTAAATTATGGAGACCCTTAGCTCAGCCTGGTGATAGGTTTTGTAAGAGTCTGATTCCTATCATCTCCTTGGGCTTTGGAAGATTTTCCCTCAAATCTGATAAGTCTTCATGCATGTCATCTGATCAGTATGTGATGTGCTCAAAACCACTTTCAAGCACAATCAAATGACTCAAGAAAAATAATTCTCACGTCTCATACAAACGGTTTAATGGACTAGGAAATTGCGTGACCCTAATGGAACTTTGATGAAATCCAATGGTTCAAAGATTCAATTAACTCCCACTAATGGTCAATTTCACTAATCAACAATAAGAAGAAGAGAATTACACGTGAAATGGATGAAAAAGACAAGCACAAAAACGTGAACTAAAATCCTCCAACCAGCCAACTCACGCCAATCACTAAAGAGCATTCAATCTCAATGAACAATCAACCTTACAAGATGATTATCCACGAATTAAAATCACCAATAAGTCCAAGAAGATTCAAATCTACCCTAGATATGACTCACTAGAGAACAAATGAACATACAACAAAGATGAATCGATATGACTCACAATTCTCCTTTGTCACACTCGCCACAATTCCAATTCTTGGGTTGAAATTGATAAGAGGTTTGAACTAAGGATGAACCCTAATTCCACACGTGAAAGTGCTAGGTTATTTATGCAAAATATGGCCTTTACAAACCCTCTTCTAAGCAAGTATTTATACTTGCTACTCCTAGGGTTAGAAAGTGGTCAAAATTACAAGTTTGCCACTTTTAAGGTGGCTAGTCCTAAATGAAAATTACAAGGAAATGAAAGTGTCTCAAAACCAAATACAACCAAAAATAGTTCATAAAACAATTACAAAGTACAAAATATCATAAGTCTTCATGAACCGATGCCTCAAAATGGAAAACAATCACAACGGGTCTTTAATTGTCACTCTGAAAGTGTTCTGTGTCCATCAATGTTGTAGGAAACATATTGGAATCCCATGGAGAATTATCATTGTACCTGCAAGATTATTCTCAAATATTTATTAGAATAAAAGACATAAAGTAAATATGAGCGATTTGGATCATCATCCAAATCAGGTTCTGAAAATGTCGACTGTGCTAGAAATTTTCCCATCATCTCCTCGAGCTTCTAAAAGATTTGCCCTCAAATCTGGAGGATCAGTTTTGGAACTGAACCCTAATGTCCCTATTGTCCTGCTCTTTCTTATCTGTTCCTGAAACCCATGGACCTCAGATGGAGTCATCAACAATAGAACTATGCGTGATTCGCCCATGCTAAACATGTAGGTATTTTTAAACCCATCATGTAACACCGTCGGCCATACAGCCAAGGCCAACCCAACAGTAAATGGAATGCATGCATAGGAACTACATCATACAGGATCTCATCATGATAATTATGCCCGACATTCACAGGAACCTTTGCCCTAAGGGTAACATGCATACTACCTCTATTATCCAGCCAATGCAAGTGATAAGGACTAGGATGTGGGATAGTAGACAGTTGTAATTTGTCCACTAGCAGAGCAGATATAACATTTGTGCAACTACCACTATCGATGATGAGTACATAAAGGTTACCTCTGATTCTGCAAGAGGTGTGAAATATGTTTTCCTCTGAATGTCATTAGTATCAGGAGATATAGATAAAGCCCTGCGTAACACATTAAGGGATAGATATTTTCCTCCTGTATGCATCTCAGGCGTGATAGGAATCAAAATCCGACAAGACCTATCATTAGGGCAAGAACTAAAGGAATTCAAATCTTGGCGTTGAGGGCCCATTTTGAGCAGATCGACCCCGGAATTATTTACATATTAACCTTTTTTATATTATTCTTGTATTGTGTTTTCCAATAGGCACACTTATCATATTTTATAGGGCAATGGACAAACTCCCTCAGACTCAGCTTGTGCGTTATCCATGGACCGACTGAACCAGCGATGAGCTGGGTGGATGGATCCAATAGAAGACCGGCATCTTGAAGACCATTTCTTTTATATATTTACTCTTTTATGAACTATTTTGGTTGTATTTTGGTTTTGGGACACTTTTATTTCTTTGTAATTTTCATTTAGGGTTAGCCACCTTAAAAGTGATAAACTTGTAATTTTGAGCACTTTTTAACCCTAGGAGTAGCAAGTATAAATACATGCTTAAGAGAGGGTTTGAGGAAGCTTATCATTTTGCAGATTAAACACTACATTTCACGTGAGAATTAGGGTTCATACCTTGGTTCCAAATCTTATCAATTTCAATCCCAAGAGTTGAAATTGTGGCAGTGCAACATCTTGAAATTGTGAGTTATATCAATTTCATTTTGTTGTGATTTCTTTTCTTCTCTAGTGTGTCATATCTAGGGTTGAATTGAGATAGTTCTTGGTTAGAAATACATATTGTTATTCACGAATTATTGTGTTTATTTGAAGTATTTATCAATTTGATTCGGATCATCATTGAAGACTACACTTGAAATCGTGTTCTTTTCTATTGGAAAGGGATTCTTATCATTAAGGTTTTCTTTGTCATTTGTGGATTATTTGCGTGGATTATATGAGATTAGGGTGTTGATAAAGATAAATT
>JBBMOL010000840.1:0-64746 GCA_037954665.1 Laguncularia racemosa
AAAGAACTAAGTTAAAATTCAATCATGAGTAGTAAAGTTGATACTTTATAATTCCTTTGCTTGTTTGAGCTCTTGAGACTACATATTACTTCTCCAAATCACTTCCTTTCAAGTCATCTTTTCAAGTGTGATCTACATATAACTCCTCTTAGGTAACTTATAATGCAAAAATCATACAATATGCACTTGAAAATAGTAATAAAAAACCCACCTCTACACCATAGAACTTTTGCTAATACAATAAAGTTGCTCAATCCAGTAATATAACCGAATAAGGGGAGTATATAAGTTACTTAACTTTGATTATATATTTACTTAAGTTCGAATCAAGTATAACTGAATTGTCTTTGAGTTTGAAGTGTTTGAATAGTTTATTGAGTTTACCTTCAGTTTAAACTTATTTTGTTTGGTTAATCTGGGAGTCTAATCAACAGCAAATACTCAATGCTGGAATGGAATTGAAGTTCATAAAGGTAGTTAGAAAAGTAATACGCCTCTCTCTCTCTCTTTCTCTCTTAACTCTAAAAATAAGTTCTTAAAAAAAAATAAATTAGTACAGCCAAGTTGAAACTCGTTAAATAACATTTTGAAATTCACGAAATCAAATTTAAGTTAAAAAGTAATAATCGCAAAGGAAAAAAAGATACTCTGTTGAGAATAAGAAGTGTTTCGTACCCTTTTTCCCATTCAAATGTCGGAGCACTTTCTCACTGGGGCCATATTGGGGTGAAACAGCTCAAAGCCCATGTAATTCTTTTGTGTTCGGACATGTTGCCAATTAAAACAAAAAGGCAAAGAAGATGTGTCGGAGGCCTTTTTGATCTTTGTCGTACAATCTTAATCTTGTTTCTCTCGTACATATTTGTCGGGCTCCGCACACGAGTGCTCTGCTCCTATTTATGACGCTTTATTTAAAATTTATCAATTTTAAGACTAAATAGTAAATTTCATAAATAGAAAGTCGAAAGTGATTTTGGCATTCTCCCACTTTGACCTGTTAAACTCTGAAATTGAGTTTCATTGAAGCGTAGGTTTTAGCTGTAAACTTCTAAAATTTGCATAACTCAAATAAAAACAAAAGACACAGGATGGCTCTTAAAGCGTAAAAGACATGAATTTGCAGCCTAACGCTTTACGCGACTCGCAGTATTGTGATTTGAATAAGAAAACCCCTGATAAATCACGTTGAAGGAGAGAAGAGGATTTATATCTCAAACTTTAATTCATTAATAAAGATTTTATTCGGTATTGCATGTAATAGCTCTATCTATCGAAACTAATTATAGGATAAATGTGGAAGGATACTTAAAATAGAATGAAATCTAATTAGTCAATAATAATTTTCTTGATACACAAGAAATCAACTTAATTGATGAAGATATATTAGCTTCATCTCTTTATTGTTATTATTATTACTATTATTACTGCTGCTACTGCTGCCACTATTACTACTATTTGTAAGTGTATGAATTCAAATATGAGGGTTATGTGCATGCTGTGTACAAATGCGGTACACATGGCCAAAGGAGATAAGTGACAAATGGAAGGATAGTCAAGGATGAATAGGATGTAGAGGAAAAATAGGCAACCTCAATTGAGCTCTAATGCTTTGTGATAGGTGAATGTTTTTCACTAAGCTATTAATTTAATCTTTTGTGAGGATAATTTGCTAGAATAATAGTGTTTCTCTTAAAAGTTCTCCCTTTATCAAATGAGAGACTTGGGCATTTATAAAACTTTGGCCGTAAATCTCATCTATTAGATAAGGATTGTGACAATCAACAGTTACAAGGAAACAAAATCTTACAAGGGTTTTTCATACCCAAACTTATTGAAAGTTTTTATTGCACGAGTCTTTATTGATAAATGTTGGTATTAGACCAACTAATCCAATGAACTTTACTCTAATATCATCATACCAAATCTTCTATGATCATTTTGATTAATGGGTTTGACTCTTCGATTCCTATCACATTCATCAAAAGAGTCAAATCCATTTAAATAGTAGACTAAAAGTTCATAAAATGAATTTAACTCTTTACACTATTATTATTATTATTATTACTAATATATTTTATCTGTCATTGACGCGTATCTATTATGCGTTGTTTTTTCCATCTATACATTCGATTTTAAATGGATGTCAAAATAATATGAAAACGTTGTGGAAATGGCGAGTCAAAATAGTTTCACAAATAAGAAAATTAATCGAAATAATAAAATATTAATAGTCTACAAAAATCTTTCGGATCTGATGGAACTCGTCAAGGGCTAAGGCCGTGGCTGGCTCAGAGGATAATTTCGGCCACCAGCACATTTAAGTCTGTCAGTGGCTCTCCCTTGCTATATATGCGCGTTTTGCTCGATTCGTTCGTGATGCAACTTCAATTCCTTCCAAAGTTCTCCCCCGTTAGCGCTGAAATTGCATTGCACAACTTTGGATCAATGTCTACATTACACCGCATATGTGGATCAGTGACTGCACCATTACGTCTTACTTTGGGAAAAGCTTTTTCTGATAATTTTAAATATTGATTTATATGCAACAACATCTAAATAAAAAAAAATTTAATAAAAATTACGAGAATGAAAATGAAGTGGATTGGATGTAGAATAAATTGACGTATAAAAAGAAATTTAACTAGGCTAGAGTTAGTAATTTTATCAATTCTCCCCATTTTGGTTTCTATTTCTTTACATTTCCTTCGATGTAATGTAGTCTTAGTGGTTGTAGTCATTTCCACTCCAATTCTTTTACGTCGATTTGTTCCTCATGAACCACCTCCTTTTAGGCATCTATTATGATCCACCATCACTTATCTCATTCTCTAATGCCAAGCGGTTACATAATTAAATATTGTTATTTAAAAAAAAATTATGTAAATATTATATATATAAAAATTATTACTAAAATAAGTTTCAAAGTCATAGATCGCACATACGCCTTTAGTAGTATTGCAAATTTTTATATTGAAGGTGTATACCCGATCTACGTCTTTGGTACAAATTACAACCCAATGCTACCGTCCAATTTTTTATTTCATTTACACTCACTGTTAATTTATAAATACGTGATAACAGTATAGAAACTAAAAAATATAACTACAATGAGAGTTAGAAATACATAGAAACACATAACATATAAAAAATACCCACTCACTCATATCTAGTTTTTCTTTCATTTGCACACAGGAAAGATGAGAGAGAAGAAGTGTTTTTGCACATGAAAGAAAAGATTTACCTAGATCTAAGTGTTTTTAAATAAGTAATCAATTGCGGTATGTTTTTTTTTTTTTAAGAAAAGTTGAAATTTTTTTATTTGAGTTGAAGTTTTTTTATTTGTGTTTGTATTTAATATAAGATTTTAGAAAAATATTAGTATAATTCTATATTTTATAGAAAATGTTACTCGATGTTGTTAGATTATAATTTATTAAATATGATATATATAGATGTTGCAATGCGTAACATATAATATTACTTTTTGCATTAGAATGAGGATTTGCTATTGTAAAGGATGTGAAATAATTATTGCAGTATTATATGGAAAGTTTTGAAACATTTAGTGGAAAAATATAATTAAAAATTAATTTCAGACAAATATTTAGAAAAAAAACTATTTGGAAATAATAAGAGGAAAATAAAAATAAAAATTAAAATGAGAAATGACATGATTTTTTTTTTTTATAAATATTATTGAAAATTTTAAAAAGTTATTATGATGAAAATTTATAATATCTTGACTGTGGAATAATTTGTATAGTATTGTGAAATGATACGAAAATGGTTGGAATTTTTAGCAACAAAAATATTATTAAAAAATGACATTTGATAAATTTTTAGAAAAAATGGTTTGGCAATAATGGGGAAATTTTTTTTATTTGAAATGTTATGGAATTTTTTTTTTTGAAAATTTTAGAATGTTGTTATTGGAAATTATCACATTTATTTAAAGCTTATAATTTATATATACTATGGATAGGGAAAAAATGGTTGATTACGTGAAGTTGATGATCTATGCATTTGGAAATATTGTAGTCAGTAATTGGGGGGTCGGAGTATGATAGAGTTCTAGTAAAGAAGTTGAAAATGAAGAAAAACATCAATTGCAATGAATTTGTTAAACAACTAATCAATTTTGGTATATGTTTTTTTTTTTTTTTAGAAAAGTTGAAAATTTTTTATGTGTTGAAGTTTTTTTTATTCATGTTTGAATTTAATATAAGATTTTAGAAAAATATTAGTATAAGTCTATATTTTATAGAAAATGTTATTCGGTGTTATTAGATTATAATTTATTAAATATGATATATATAGATGTTGCAATGTGTAACATGTAATATTACTTTTTGCATTAGAATGGGGATTTGCTATTGTAAAGGATGTAAAATATGTAGATGTAGAATAATTGTTGTAGTATTATAT
This sequence comes from Laguncularia racemosa, assembly GCA_037954665.1. NCBI lineage: Eukaryota > Viridiplantae > Streptophyta > Magnoliopsida > Myrtales > Combretaceae > Laguncularia > Laguncularia racemosa. Next base: position 4,426 of record JBBMOL010000840.1, read on the forward strand.
GGAAATTTTTGAAAAATTTAGTGAAAAATATAATTAAAAATTAATTTCAGACAAATATTTAGAATTTTTTTTTGAAAATAATAAGAGGAAAATAAAAATAAAAATAAAAATAGAAATAAAAATTAAAATTAAAATGAGAAATGACATGAATTTTTTTTTGTATAAATATTATTGAAAATATAAAAAAGTTATTATGATGAAAATTTGTAATACCTTGAATGTGAAATAATTTTTATAGTGTTGTGAAATGATATGAAAATGGTTGGAATTTTTAGCAGCGAAAATGTTATTAAAAAATAACATTTGACAAATTTTTAGAAAAAAATTGTTTGGTAATAATGGGGAATTTTTTTTATTTGAAATGTTATGGAATGTTTTTTTTTTTTTTTTTGAAAATTTTAGAATGTTGTTATTGAAAATTGTTACATTTATTTAAAAGCTTGTAATTTATATATATTATAGATAGGGAAAAAATGGTTGATTACGTGAAGTTGATGATCTATGCATTTGGAAATATTGTGATAAGTAATTGGGGGCTAGAGTATGATAGAGATCCGGTAAAGAAGTTGAAAATGAAGAAAAACATCAATTACAACAAATTTTCATATAGAATATGTTGCAGCATTAAAGTTGATCTAACCGAAGTAGGGGTTGAGATAATTCATAGGCATTCTATATTTCATGGGGGTAATACATGTTATGCGTTGATGGCAATCAGAGATGACAAAGATGTTGAAAATTTTATGAAATCGTTTAATCATATGGAGATTGTGGCATATAATAATTATTTATCGGAATTTCTGATAATTTGGGAGGCCTCTCGGTAGGGCAGACATTTGATGTAAGCAATTGGCCACATTCGTCACATGACATTGGAGAAATGCAGCCGGAGCCATCAATATTTCAACTCTCAATTCCAAATCTAATGGAAGTGAATGATGAGGATGAAATAGATAGAGCAGTTACTTCAGTATTACAACAACCAGACACATGGGATCCGTACATGGTTCATGTGGGAGCGGAGGCTGCAACTAACACTGATGGTGGAATGAGTGTTGAGTAGGAGAGTAGCGATAATGAGGAGAGTTCCGATGAGGAAAATGAGGAGATGAAGTACCAGAAGAAGAGTCTCCAATTGTACATACCTACTTGAGACAGCCAATATATTGAGTAGAGCAGGCTGAACCACCAACAATACCAATTAGAGATCCTATTCTATATTATAATTATGAGGGCGATAGTGGTTATATTTATTTCAAGCAGGAGAAAACCAATCTTTATAGTGGTTCGAGCAGTAGTGAAGATTTCTATAGGGGCATAAGATTCAGGATGAAAGCAGATGTCATTTAAGTAGTGAAGTCTTACCATGTGAAGAACCGTTGTAACTTTATTATTGTAGAGTCTAGTCTATTGCTATGGTTTGTTTATTGTTTGAAAAGGGAAAAGGGTTATAAATGGAGGCTTCGGGCCTAAAAGAAGAAGTTGGAGGGCATGTTCATTGTGACGAGATTTGAGGGTCTACACACATGCAATAACGAACTGATTTGTCAGGATCACCTACAATTGAATTGCAATATTCCTTGCTAGCCGATTTGTAAATCTTCTTAGGGAGAATCCTGATATGAAGGTGGCCAAGTTGACTTCTATTGTCGAATAAGAATTTGGCTATAGGATCAGTTGGAGATGGGTTTGGGAGGGAAAGAGATGGGCTATCGAGCTTATGTATGGGAATTGGGAGAATTCTTATAATAAATTGCCAAAACTTCTCAATGCAATAGAAAATTCAAAATTTGGAACACAAATAGATTGGGGGTGGAGCAGATCAAGTACCCTCGGTGTGTCTACTTTCAAATGGGTATTATGAGCCTTTGGGCCATCCATTATAGCATGGAGATTCCTTAGACCTATACTTACCATTGATGCCACTTTTCTATATGGGAAGTACACCTACAAGTTGCTAGTTGCTTGTGATGTTGGTGACAACAATCATATACTTCCGTTGGCATTCACTCTAGTTGATTAGGAGACAATTGAGACATGGGGTTGGTTTTTGAGGAAGCTGAAGGAATATGTTGTCGGCAGTTGTGAAGGTCATGAAACCATTTGCCTCATATCGAATAGACACACAAGTATCTGATCAGCAATCCAAGAAGCAAAAAATGGATGGTGGCCTCCATTTATGGTGTAGCGGTTTTGCCTCTGACACATTGTGAGCAACTTTAACTCGGCACATAAGAACATTTCGTGTAAGAAGTTGGTCACATATGCTGGGTTGCTAGCATAATCTCGCAAATTGAATTATGTGATAGAGTAGGTGAGAATGATTAAGCTAGATACGTTAGATTGATTTGATGATGTGCAATTGGATATATGGATGCTAGCTCATGACGGTTGCTATTAGTTTAGGTATATGACCTTTAATGTTGTTGTAAAAACACATAAATTTAATCATTGTAGTGGACCATATACATATGCAAATAATTTAAAAAAATTCATCGTTTCCTATCCCTATCCCCTCCTATCTCTTACCTTTAGTCAAATGCTTAACTAGTCGAGCAAAGGTGTTGGATGGCCTTGTATATGGAGTTGGAGGAGATGCAAACTCCTGGGTTGGATGCTAGTAGGGAGTATTATTGAATGCTCGTGGCTGCATGGGACTCTAGTCTGTTGGTTGATTAGATGATTCACCCTGGTACATAGGTTGCTTTCTAAGACATTGCTTCTGTGGAGTTGGCTATATTAGGATAGGACTACTAATCGAATGCTGATGCGGTGTCTCGTATTGACTAACCATTAGCCCTAAGTTAGCATACACCGCATCAGAATCAATATGCATCTGTTTGTCTTACTTGGGATTTTCCTATGGCTCGCTTTGGTTTCAGGGTTGTCGTCGCCCTCCCTTTCATTGCCGTGCTGGAATAGGTTCTACCTCCTCTTGGGTGTTCTGTTGCGGTTGTGGGTATAGTGTTACCTCCCCTGTTGAAACATGAACCGAAGACCTTGAACAGCTATTTTGACGGCCGTGTCTATATCTAGTGATAAGCAGATTTGTCGTAAGGTATCACCCTACAAGTATGAACAAAACATAAATTGAGGTTAACATGATCATATAATTATTTAGACATTAGTAAGTGTTTATGTAAATCATTTATACCAAAAATCTAAGAATAACTCCCGTACGTCTAATGTATTGCCTGCTGATCTATCTATATCATTATAGGTAACTATCATGCACACTGCGAGGGCCATCCATATGAATGACTCGATCGACCCGCTGTTCCCACATGTTTAAATACATTGCATGTAGGATGGTCTAATCAACATCAATTCGACCATGCATGTTGATTTCATGGAGCTCTGGCTATAGGATATATTAGAACTCACTAAACTGTCTCATTACTTGATTTGGGAAATGCCACTCAACAATGTGGAAACAAATAAGTGGCACCCGAGTCGTCCAAATGTCCATGTTAGCTTTGCAGAAATACGGTAGGAGATTAATTAAATTCCCGTCGTATAGCTTCTATTCAACCTGAAAATAGGAAATTTTATTGACTTCAAATGATAAATATAATTAATTGCAAGAAAAAAAAATTGATTACTAAGGTATTTGCGACATATTTTGCCTGTCCAACGCATCCCGATATGCATCGATTATATGGTTTGGGTGAAATTGTGTGTCCTTCCATGTGTTCCAATGTGTTGCCAGCAGATATCCGGCTGGTACAAATAGTTCGTGTCGACTAATGGGTATAATGTGGGGAAATCTATCATAAGCTCACACTTGCAGCAATATGGCAACCCCTCTAATCTTGTATGCCAATGGTGATGATGTGACACATAGTTAGAGATACAACCACGCTAGACATGCGAACCCTTAGCTATATATCCCAGCAATGTCGAAATGTTCTAGCAAAGATAACTACATCGCGTAGACAAGGGCATTGGATTTATCGGTAAAGATAAATCCCCTTAAGAATTGCAATATGTATGCATGAGTAGCTCTATGTATTTGCTCCATATCGGCATCTGGGGGGATCAGTTAGAACATATCACCGAACCATATCATACTAATGCGCCCCCTCTATTGCTAGACCCCGGTCTCTCCCCCAGCAGTTCTTCACATATCGCTCTCCAATCTAAGCAACTACTCCCTGTAACTAGCTGTCCATCTACAGGGAGTCCTAATTGGATTTCTACATCTTGTAGCGTAATTGTGAACTTTCTCGTCGACATGTGGAATGTATGCGTCTTTAGACGCCATCGCTCTACCAATGCTGTAATCATGTGCCAATCAAGGGTATGTACGGTAGACAACTCATACCTTTGAATCCAGCCAGCTGCAAGTATGGTTCCATTTAAGTTTCGAAAGGATGGTATGCTTGTTGTGATAGACTGATAACTCACGTCATCAAACAGTGAGGGTTATTTGATTCTATGTCAACATGTGAAATGTTTTTCTATTTCTAATGTAACATAAATTAATAGATATGTGAAATGTTAATTACCTCTTTGTCCTAGACAGCCTGTGATCGATGACTCGCTTACTGCGTCAAGACTGAAGGATCGAATGGTCCAGACTCCATCTACTATGCAAAACCATACAAATAATTTACATTTGCAACAAATACTTAATTTTTCACTAATTAATTTTATAATAATTAATTAACAACATATTAATGACTAATCGCCTTTAATTAATGGATAATTATTAACTGCTTATTTTTATGACTAATTCTACAAAACCATACAAATATTTTACATTTACAATCAATACAAAATTTTTTATTAATTAATTTTATAGCAATTAATTAATGGTATATTAACCATTAATTCTTTTGATTAACGGATAATTGATAACTAATTAATTTTGTAACTCATTCTACAAAACCATACAAATATTTTCACTTTGTAACAAATACAAAATTTTTCACTAACTAATTTTATAACAATTAATTAATGACATATTAACAACTAATCGCATTTAATTAATAGATAATTATTAATTACTTAATTTTATGACTAATTCTATGAAACTATACAAATATTTTACATTTGCAAATAATACAAATTTTTTTACTAATTAATTTTATAGCAATTAGTTAACGATATATTAATGACTAATCTCCTTTAATTAATGGATAATTAATAACTAATTAATTTTATAACTCATTCTACAAAACTATACAAATATTTTCATTTTGCAACAAATACAAAATTTTCACTAATTAATTTTATAACAATTAATTAACAACTAATTGCATTTAATTAATGGATAATTATTAACTACTTATTTTATGACTAATTCTACAAAACTATACAAATATTTTACATTTGCAACGGATACAAAATTTTTCACTAATTAATTTTATAACAATTAATTACCGATATATTAACGACAAATCCCCTTTGATTAATAGATAATTAATAACCAATTAATCTTATAACTCTTTCTACAAAACCATACAAATATTTTCACTTTGTAACAAATACAAAATTTTTCACTAATTAATTTTATAACAATTAATTAACGATATATTAACGACTAATTACCCTTAATTAACAGATAATTTACAACTACCTACTTTTATGACTAGTTATACAAAACTATATAAATATTTTTCATTTGTAACGAATACAAAATTTTTCACTAATTAATTTTATACCAATTAATTAATGACATATTAACAATTAGTCACACTTAATTAATGAATAATTAACAATTACTTACTTTTATAACTAATTATACAAAACTATATAAATGTTTTCATTTGCAATGAATACAAAATTTTTCACTAATTAATTTATAACAATTAATTAATGATATATTAACGACTGATCACATTTAATTAATGAATAATTAACAACTACTTACTTTTAAGAGTAATTCTACAAAGCCATAAAAATATTTTTCATTTGCAATGAAGTTGAAATTTTTTGCTAATTAATTTTATACCAATTAATTAATGATTAATCACTGCTAATTAACAGTTAATTAACAATAACTTAATTTAATGACCACGTTTACAAAAATACATTATAATAACATATATACATAATTCATTTACTAATGTTAATTAATCATATATTAACAATTAATTAATTTCTAATTAATAATTAATTAACAATAACCAATATTTCAATAAAATTTATATAGTATATATATTTACATATTTTTTTTTTCATTTATCCAAAGTAGTATAACAGCAACAAAAATAAGTTTTTTCAAATTTTTCTTAAGAAAACATATTGAGATCTTGATAATGATATTTCTACATACGTTTAATAAAGTAAAACCTGCGTAAAACACAAATTATGGAAACAAAAATTTGCAAATAAAGATAGAGAGTAAGATTTACAGAAGAAATTAAAACATGAAAATGTGAACCTATGAACTGAGGATTCGTATTTATATTAGAAACTGTTAGTATAAATTTTTTGTGTATTACTGTGCAAATTTACTGTATCACTTTTATAGGTTTTGCATACATACTTTTATAATAATTTTATAGGTTTGCAGGAAAAAAAATTTATGTTATACTAAAGGCACAGATTGAGTTTGTGCCTTCAACATAAAAATTTGTAGTATCACTAAAGATATATACGCGATCTGTGATTTCGTAATCTATTTTACTAATAATTTTTATATATATAATATTTGTGTAAATTTTTTTAAAATAATAATATTTAAGTATGTAACCCAATACTATGTACATGTCCAAATTTTACCTTCATCACGAATCTTGCAATCTTAATCCACCTTGGCCAATAATACGACGTTGCGTACGTGATAAAGAGTAGTACAAATAAAAGCTTTTAGCAGGTGAGTGATTGAATTATATTAAATGTTTGCTACTTGTAATTGTGTACAACAGAAAATTAGCTATCAGATGGGTGTGTGGAATGGCTAAGCAACTGAGATTTGTGTTCTGCATGTTGCAATGGTTATTGGGGTTGATGGACCGTAGTATGCCAATAATATGGTGACTTGTAAGGCATTTCTTTTTGTAATAATCGCTAAGTATTAGTGAAAGTGGATATTAGAGATGTGCAAGTGATTATAAAATCACATGACAAATTAATCATCATACCATCAAAATTACTTATTATGTAAATTGGCATTGTCATGTAATTTTTTATCTTCTAATTCCTGATGACCAATTCATTAATTGGCCATATACATTTAATGACCCATACCACTTATCATGTTATCAGCTTATTAATACAGTTGGGTCATTAAGAAACATTTCCAATGTCAACTATTTGTAGAAGCGTAGCAATAAAAGAAAGCCAGAAAAAAAAAAGAAAGTTTAAAAATAGCTGTTATTTTATTATCCATTCAAATACAAGAAATAACTAAAAGTACATTCTTAAACTATTAGTTAGGTGTCAATAAACACCTTATAAACTTTCAAATTATGAATTTACCTTCTCATAATTTAAAAAAAAAATATGCAAATGAATCCCAAATTATGCTAAAACCTTAAAAGTTTTGGAGATTCAATAAAAGTATTGGATGTTATATATATTTTTAAAAGTTATAAAAAGGTGCAATTGTAATTAGAAGGTTTAAAAGGTCTATTAGAACCTGACTAATAATTTAGTGGGTTTATTTGTATTTAGAAAGAAAAAAAAAAGAAAAAGACAAACAGTTTAATGGTTCTATTTATTCACCCTTCTACAGTTTTCTCTAATTTCTCCTTGCTGTCCAACTAGCACACCAACGCTGCTCAATTTGATCATGGCCTTGGCAAATTGTCGACGAAACACCTTTGGTCTATTCCAGTAGTCCGTGGCAAGCTTTCGTGTGACATCATTGAAAGCTAGTTCTCGATCCAGTTGAAGCGTTGCTTGTCCCCCTAGAACTCCTTTATAGAAAGAACCATCAAACTTGAACGGAAGATTGGGTGGAGTCATCAATAGTCTTGGGTCAGTGCTAAAATTGAAGGGAACATTAGGGTCTGGTCTCGGACAGCGTTGTCTTAGGATGTTTAGGAATTGTGAATCAATGTCGGGGTCTGACTGTTGAGTGCCTTGAAAATTGTATAGGGTGTCGATGAAAAATACACAGTGACTGAATCCAATTCCATGTGCCCCTGAAATGGAAAAGGGTTAAAGGTTCAATAATGCCATCTAAATTATCATGAAATATTGTCTTCTATTAGGATGAACTGTTTCCTCAAAAGATGTGGCTACGTATGGGTTAAGGTTAGTTTGACACAAAAATGTATGCTGAAAAAACATTCAATGATCTAAAACCTTAAAGATTTCCTTTGGTTATTTTGTATGGAATGACTTCATGGAATCCATTGCTGCTTTTGAATAAAAGAATGGCGCAGGAGGGTTTGAGAAAATTTGATTCTACAGTATCGTGGACTTTATATTAACTAGTGTTAATATTTCAATGAGAGATTTGAATGCCAATTGTGCAATTTTTTTTTTTAAGTTCAGTAAATATATTAATATGTACACATACATATATACATATATGAATATATATTTTTTAATATTATATAAATATAGTATATATATGTACACGTATACTATGTAGAGGTATATATATGTGTATATAATATATACGTATATATACAAAAACACAAATGCATATAAACACGATCACATATATGCCTACATATTTACATATATATACACATTTGTATATATGTACCTATATATGTTATACATGTACATATTGTAATTTACATACTTATGCCTATCTTTACATAATTATAGGTACATACAAACACACGCAAAATTTTAATTCATATATGTATATGTCTATGTATATGTATATGTAAATGTAAATGTATATAATATATACATATATATCTATACACAAACATATATAATATAAACCTACATATTTATGATCATGTACACATTTAGCTAAACTTGTGTATGTAGTACATATTTTAATATACATACATATAGTTACATACAAACAAATATACACACGTGCAGGCACGTGTGCACGTGCGCCCATATAAACACATACACTAATTTATTATTTTTTTCTTTTTAATTTTCAATAAAAAATTAATATGTAATATGTATTAATTTTTAAAATTCATTTCCTTATTTTTGCTTATTTTTCAATTTGTTTTGGGTAAAATCTTTTTTACCTTCATTGTCAAGATATTATTCTCTATATTTTTTTATACACGCAATTATATAACAATACTCACAAGTTCATAATAGATATTGAAAATGTCTTAAAAGTCATGTATTCATATGCATTCAAGCCCATATAAAGGCACGTGGACGATAGATAGATAAATGGATGACACACGAATGGCATGCGAAAGGAAAAAGCATATGAGCACTCGTGTCGATAGGCACACAGATAAGCTAGGTTGGACATATAAAAAACACTAGCACACAAACCACGCAATTTTTGGCACGCGGGGGCACGTGGCCGCCCATTTACCACACCTGATTAAGGGTCCTTGCAACTCAATCCAAGTATGAGTATATTCCGTAGTCTTATTTAATGGAAATGACCTAAAAAGGCCATGTTAAATTAAAGCAGCAATGCTAAATGCAAAACGAGGGAAAACTAGTTAAAACACTTAACCGGCTTCCTTAGAGCCGTCTACAAAATCAAATTGGAAACCATGAATCACTTACCAAGCAACACCGTGAGCTCTTGTAATGTCATATTTATAGTCTCGAAAGCCTTTGCAGCATCAGCTACAGAAAGAGACGGGCCTGGAAGAAGAACTTCTTCAACTTTCGAGACCGTGCCGTCTCTTCTCCCTGTCGGAAGAGCATAGGCAGATCCTCCGGACAATTTAACTCCATCTCTGGTAGCCAATGCCAGTATATCTGCACAAGAAACGATCCCTTTGCACCTCTTCTCTATCTCTTCTTTGATTTCGTCAATTATTTCAAATCCTCGTAGTGTCAAATTCGGAGGAGACTCTTTCTCCGCCACATTGTTGTCTGTGCTGTCTAAGAGAACAGAAGCATCACAACCCTGGAATCTTGTCGGATAAACTTATTCATCAGGAGAGATAATATATAAATTAGTGTCAAAAAGTCGAATCTAGTTAATACAATGCTTATTGTCTTACTTTAGGTTATTGGCCTAGGTAGTAATGATTTATAATGCTACATGAGACACTCCGACTCTATAGTGTACCGAAATCGGTTGAATTATGGTTGAAATATACAAAATAATTATCATGATAGAAAAAATAAAACGTACAAAAATAAATGGGCACGGAAATTCTCATGAAATTTTGCCATAAGTAGTTAAAAACATGGGTTAATTTAGGATTACATCGGCTTGAAAAGTAATGTTAATCTGAGAGGAGAAGCGGAATTATTACTCGGATGAAGCAGTCATGAAATTGGAGCCTAAGGAAACCCCCGGCAATAGACGGGTCTAAGCTATAATGCTTCTTTACAATGCTTTTCACCAAATACTCAGCTTGAGGACACGTGTCCCTATAGAAATGAATTTGGAGCTGACCACAAGAAATATTCATTAAGGTAGAAATCATAAGGACATGAAAAGCAACAGAGAGAATTAAAGTAGACATTTTGATATAAATAGGTACAATAAATGTCACTGTCGATCTTGTTCTTCGACATCTCTATATATATAGATAGATATTTAGTCGAAGCACGTTATCTGATGCAAAAGTTGGAATTTACTAATCGTACTAACGTAAACTAATGGGGTTCTATGAAAACTTTGAAACGTTAATCGAGATTTCCAGTGGGTTTGTGTAATATAAATCGATGTACGAATGAATGATCTCGAATTCCATGGATATAAGCACTATAAGTTAAGTGCACATGGGGTGCGCACACTTAACAAGCTAGATGCGTGCATGAAGTTTAATGCATACACCTACATTAGTCTTCCTTCTGACAAGCGATAACCATGTGGTTTAATTAATGTTTGGGCGAATCTCGAGTACTACTATTATTATTATTTGGATGTCATGTCTTAAAAAAGAAATTTTTTATATTTTTTAACATTAACTACATACTTAAAAATAAAATAAAAAGAAGTGTATATAAATAAGAAAAGATTCTTTATCCGGTTCTCCTGTCAAGTACGCAAGAAAACCTATTATCATTACATAATTTATTATTTTAAGAGCATATTTTTTTTTATATATATATGTTGCACATAATCTCATCTCTCTGACAACGATTCAAGGGATTAATATTTGACACCAATATGCTTAGCTGATCTTTTCCTATTTATTTTGCCACTAGTTGGTTCTAACCCTTGCTCTCCGCTTCCTAACGCGTTTTTAACAAGGAGAAGAAAGGGATTGGCTTAGTGCCCTTCTTTAAAGAGAGATGTTCAACGTCCATGATTGGACAAATCATTTAATTAGCTTCCTGTTGGCTTCATTTGGATAACAATAACCGGTGATTGAAAATTAAACGAAAGAAATGGGGAAGAAAGAAAGAAAACGTAAACAATTTAAGTGAGAAAAGATATGCCGGATGTGTTTCAGAAGAAAATGAAAAAAAAAAAAATGGTGGTAAAGTTTGATACTTGTTTAAAGAAAACGTAATTTTTTTTACCCTAATAGTACAATTTAAAACCTTCATGTTCGTAGGAGAAGTCTCTCTAAGCTTCTAAAACCTAAATTAGGCGAATCATAGGTGTAAAAATAGAAAGACAGAGACGAAACCTAGCCGAATGAGACCTGGCGATGTGAACCTAATTTAGGTTCTAAAACCTACATCGTTGACCGATGTAGTATACAATTAAGATTTGAAAACTAACGAAAGACAATGGAGAAAAGTACTTTTATGGTGTTTTTGGTATAAGTAAGAATTAAAAGTAAAGATATATAAATGAATCATAAATTGGATATGATGTACCAACTAATTAAATGAAATAGGTATGACATATTATCATAGAAAATAATTATGTGGTTAAAGAGATTCTTAGTAACAAGTTGTTAAAGATATCGATATAACACGTGATCAAGATAACAAAGCTGTTTGCCTCAATGTATAAATAGATTGATAAGAATTACAAATTGAAAGAGAAAACTCTAAAGTGGAATTATTATAAAATGTCCTGAATTTTAGTTTATAACATACTTTGCCTATTTATAGGAAAATAAATCAAGCCCTAGCCATTTATAAAATAAGAAACTAATTACAAAAACAAAAATAAGAAACTTGTAAAAAATTGCATTAGATGGATAGTTCCGGTTGACTACTCCCATGACTCATCAATTGCCTAAGTAGTTAACCACCTACTTTGCTAGGTTGATTACTGGTCGATCGCTTGCACTTATTGATCTCTTTTTGGCCTTTGTCAACCTTGTAATTGTTTTGGATGGTCTTTTCTTTGTCCTTAATGCTTGAGTTATGGACTCGAATTAAGATTCCCATCATAGCCCCTCCCTTAGAAATGATTTGATCTCAAATCTTAAAGTCAAACAATTGAATACATCCTCTTGGATTGAATAGTAATCTGTAAAAACCAAGTTTACTTATACAACTCTAACATGACTAAACACCGATCATCTTATTCACTAGATATCTATCTATAAAGGACTAAATTCGGTTCGTAGGCTTTCAATTTAATATTTTAATGGATTTGACTATTTAAGTCGAGGTAATAGAGCTCGAAAAGTTAAGTACATGATTTGTGATGATTAGGAGAGATTTTGCATGGTAGGCTTGGGATAGGATTCATTAGATCGACCGATTCGATCTAACCTTTTTCAATAAGGCTTACACATTAGAGGCCTCTAAGAGGTTTAGACTTATGAGAAACTCATATGGGGGCTCATTCACTCAGAATCGTCTATCTAATGGACAAAATTTATAATAAAACTTTATAAATAGCCAAGGCATCCTCATTTAAGAGGGGGACTCTTCTTAGAAAAAATGTCATTATTCGACTAAATTTTCATTAGAAGATCAAAACCACAATATTTCCAAGAGGACTCCCTTGTCACCATAGCATTTAGCTTTATTGGAGATCACTTACTCCTCCTCTTCATCTTATTTACCTTTAATCGTTTTTGTATGTGTCAATTTTCTCGTTAGGCCACGTGCAACGTGTTCTCATACAATACACGCATGACCCTTGCACTTGAACCTATACCCCACACTATCCATACATCATGTGCCCTATTAATCTAACTCAATGGACTACTATGATCTTCGTTAAGTTGTAGTGGCATGTCGCAACAAATTTATTCATTGCATGTAGTGTATAATCTTGTGGTAGTTCTTTAATTGGAAACTTATGCTTACTGGTGATGTTGGATTTGTGACGCAGCGCGGAAAGCGAAACGAAACAAATCCGAATATGGATTGGTTTCACACAACAAAGAAACACTCTTTGATGCAAATCTGGTTGCGCACAACCCGGAAAAAGGAGAAATTCTCTCACGAAATGTATTTGATCATAATAACAAAACTTAACCCTAGCATATTTGACCAAATAGTATTTATACTTCCCCATAAAATATCTAAAAGGGGAAAATCTAAGCGTACATGTGGAAATAAATAATAAAATACACGTCTGTAACCTATTGCATACACGACCGTGCCTCAAGGCCGTGTATGTTTCTGGGCATGTGATGAGCATAGTACACGGTCGCATACACGGCTGTGTCTCTAAGCCGTGTATGATTCTGTGAAAGTTCCTGACTGAATACACGGTCATGTCCTGGCCGTGTATGGAAGCCGTGCATGCTTCTATGGGATACCCTGATCGAATACATGGCCGTGATACACCGCTGTGTACGGAAACCGTGTATGTTTCTATGGAATATTCTGGTCGAATACACGGTCGTGCTTCAGCCCGTGTGTAGAGGCCGTGTTTGCTTCTGTGAGTTCCTTCCAATCACTACACGGCCGTGTGACAAGCCGTGTGTCTACCCATGTCTCTTGTATCTCCATCATTCTCCCCCACCAATAGAGAACTTGACCCCGAGTTCTCGTCAGGATATAAAGGCGTATCATTGGAGTGAAAAGGTGATAGATCCGCAACATTAAAAGTGCAAGAGATATTCATATCTTCCGGGAGTTGTACGACATATGCGTTGTCGTTTATCTTATGCACAACTTCATAAGGTCCGTATTTCTTGGGTTGAAGTTTCCCATATTTTCCTATAGGAAAACGCTCTCTTCGGAGGTAAACCATTACCTGATCGCCTACTGCAAAGAGCTTCTTCCGTCTATGCTTATCTGCAGCCCCTTTGTATCGGGTATTGGACTCCTCTATCTTTCGTTTAACTTCCTCGGTAGTGGATTGGTGTTGTTCCGCCATATGTTTAGCAGCCACATCACCCACCATCTCCTTGGGTAATTTGATTAAGTCCAGCGCATGTTGTGATGTCTTGGTGTATACCATCGAGAACGGTGACTTCCCAATAGTTCGGTGGACGGAGCTATTGTAAGCGAATTCAGCCTGAGTTAATGCTTGATCCCACTGTCCCGGCTTCTCACAGCAGATGCTTCTGATGAGGTTTCCGAGGGTCCTGTTAGTCACCTCGGTTTGACCGTCGGTTTGAGGATGAGCGGTACTGCTGTAATTCAGTGACGAATCAAACATATACCAGAGAGTCCTCCAAAAATGACTGAGGAATTTGCCATCCCTGTCGGAAGTAATGGACTTTAGGACTCCATCCAACCGCACCACTTCCTTGAAGAACAGCCGCGCAATAGCCCGTGTATCGGCGGTCTTCCTGCAGGGAATGAAATGAGCCATCTTGGAAAACCTGTCAACTACAACAAACACGGAGTCAGCACCTCGTTGGGTACGAGGAAAACCAAGTATAAAGTCCATCGATAAGTCCTCCCAAATGTTTGATGGCACGGGAAGAGGAGTATATAGGCCAGTGTTTTGGGATTGCCCCTTAGACACCTGGCAAATGTAGCACCTTTCCACAATCCGATATACATCCCTCCTTAACCGAGGCCAAAAGTATCTTTCAGTAACTGCGACTAAGGTCTTATCTCTACCCATATGTCCCGCCAGTCCTCCACCATGCAGGTCTCGGATAAGCTTTTCCCGTAAGGAAGATTCAGGAATGTACAGCTGATTCTCTTTCATCAAGTACCCCTCATGGATATGATAGTCGTCACACGGTTCTCTGTTGGCACACTTAATCCAAGTGTCCTTAAAGTCACTATCATTTTCATATAGTTCCTTTAGCCTCTCAAAACCGACAATGTCCGCACTTAAAGTAAGTAGGACATTCGCTCTTCTACTCAGGGTGTCCGCAACCTTGTTTTGCACACCCGACTTGTGCATTAGCCTGAAAGGAAACCTCTGCAAGAACTTAATCCATCTAGCGTGCATGTCTTTACTAATTCAGGTTTGACCACTCAAGTGTTTAAGAGCCCCACAATCCGAGTACAAAATGAACTCTTTCCCGATCAAATAGTGCTCCCATACTTTAAGGGCCCTCACCATGGCGTAGAATTCCTTATCATATGTAGACCAAGTCCTCCTTGCCTCGCACAATTTTTCACTGTAAAAGGCTATTGGTCTTCTCTCTTGTGATAGTACTGCACCAACTCTAACCCCACTGGGGTCGCAATCCACCTCGAACAACTTCTCAAAGTCCGGTAACGCTAGTATAGGAGCGCTACACAATCTCTGCTTCAAGTTCATAAAGCTCGATTCAGATTCTTCGCCCCATTGGAACTTTCCCTTCTTCAAGCATTCAGTCAAGGGGGCAGCAACGGTACTAAAATGCCTAATGAATCTTCTGTAGAAACTAGCTAGGCCGAGGAAACTTCTCAATTCTATAACCGTTCTCGGAATAGGCCATTCTCTAATTACCTTCACCTTTTCGTCATCCACCATTACTCCTTCACTACTAACCACAAACTCAAGGAACAACAGTCGCCTTGACATAAACGTGCACTTTTTAAGATTAGCGAACAGTTTGTTCACCTTTAGTACAGATAACACACACCTTAGATGTTCTAAATGTTCTTCTTCAGATTTACTGAATACTAGAATATCGTCAAAGTACATAACAAGGAAACGACCATTGAAAGGTTTTAATACCTGGTTCATTACTCTCATGAAGGTGCTCGGTGCATTACTCAACCCAAATGGCATCACTAGCCACTCATACAGCCCCTCCTTGGTCTTAAACGCCGTCTTCCATTCGTCTCTGGGACGGATCCGAATCTGGTGGTACCCACTCTGCAAGTCTATCTTGGAGAAGATAGTAGCGCCACTCAAACGATCCAACATATCCTCGATGCGTGGTATAAGGAATTTATACCCTATGGTAATCTTATTGATAGCTCGGCTATCAACACACATCCTCCAGCTCCCATCTTTCTTGGGGGTTAACAGGGCTGGAACCGCACACCGACTTAAGCTGTCCCTGATAAAATCTTTGTCCAAAAGCTCTTGGACCTTCTCCTGTAGAATCCCAGCTTCCTTGGGACTCATCCTGTAATGCGGGAGGTTTGGGAGACTAGCTCCGGGCACCAGGTCTATCTGGTGTTGAATGTCTCTCAGAGGGGGTAGCCCCTCAGGTAGGTTGTTTGGAACCACCTCCTTAAACTCCTCAAGTAGATCCTTCACTGCCCCTAGCACTTCTCCATCAACCTCCTCCTCTCCTTCTGTCACACCTTTCACGATGAGGGCGTGTACCACCCGTGACTCCCTCAAGTCTTCCATCACTTCCTTCTCAGATTGAGTGACGGTTAGGAATGAACGACTCTCAACCTTCTTTCCCTTAGCGTGTCCTTCCCTCTTCAATGGTAACAAGGTGTATTTCACACCCTCCTTCTCCAATCTATAGACATTCTCTTTGCCCACATATTGCGCGTCCACATCAAATTGCCATGGTCTCCCGAACAAGATGTGGCAAGCATCCATGTCTACAATGTCGCATAATGCTTCATCGCGATACTTCCCTATTGAGAAAGGTACCCTGCATCTCTCCTTGACTTCAATCTTCTCGGCTGCCTTAATCCAACCAATGGTGTACGGATTCAGGTGCTTCACGATAGGCAACTGCAGTTGTTTCACAACCTCTCTTCCTATGATGTTTTCGTAACTGCCGCTATCTACTATTAGCTCAAACAACTTCCCCATGATAGTACACCGTGTGCGAAACAACTGGTGTGTCTGCGTAATCTCTTCTTGCTTTGGGGTGAGCATCATGCGCCGAATTACATAAGTTGGTTCTGCTGCTTCTTCTTCTTCCTCATAATATTCTCCCTCTCCATCAGGCTCACAGCAAATCTCCTCATCATCTTCCCTATCAAGGATGTTTACGCTCTTCCTCGCTGGACATTCGTTTGACCGATGACCCGGTTGATTGCATCGGAAACATTTGCCCAATATAGGTTTGGCATAGGGATTGTGCTGTTTTTGCGCTCCCTTCTGCTCCATTGGCTTCTTCCCCTCACTTTTCTCTTCCCTCCTGGACATGTCCTTAGTCGGTTTATATGGTGTAGTTCTACTTTTCTCAAATGCCGATCTACTACCACTACCCACAACTTCTCCTACATATCCCTTTCGTCCCCCTCCATATCTACTCCCTTGTTCCTGCAATACAAGTTCGGCTCAGAGAGCCAAATTCTTTGCCTCTACAAGAGTTCTCACCATCGTAACCCCAATCTTGTCTTTAATTTGGAGTTTCAGTCCTTCCACATACCTTGCAACTTACTGGCCTTCACTCTCCCTCAAATCATTCCGCTCCGCCAACCTCATGAACTCCGCCGTATACTCATGCACGGAACGTTGTCCCTGGCGGCACCGCTGATATTGTTGAAACAGTATCTGCTCGTAGTCCGGTGGGAGGAAATCATGTTGCAGCAACTGCTTCATGCGATACCATGATCTCACCGGGTGTTTTCCTTCCCTCCGCCTCCTACTTTGTAGCTTCTCCCACCATGCCGAGGCACCACTCTTCAACCTGCATGCCACCAGCCTTACACGACGGTCCTCGGGGATTTCCATGTAGTCGAAGAATCGGTTTACTTCCGCAAGCCAATTGAGGACGCCTTCGATGTTGAGGCTGCCATCGAACCATGGAATGTCGACCTTCAAACGGTAGTCTCCGCCATCCCCTTGATCATAGCCTCTACGGTTCCTCCTGTAATCACCTTCTCTAGGATGGTTTCCATGATGAGCCATCCAATGACCACCACCTCTTCCACCACGCCCTCGCTGTGGCCTACTCCCGTACGTATCATCACTCTCTTCGCTGGATTCCTCACTCTCCACACGTCCCCACCTGTTCTCAACGACAGGTCGGATGACGCGTCCCCCGAATTCCTCCACCGCACGTGGTGGATTCTTGCCAGCGCCTCCAGCCCTATTGGGGTCTACCACTAGAGCATCGAAACGCTTGATCAGTTCATCAAGGCGCCGTTCCATACGCCCGACCTTCTGATGCATTGCGTCGAACTCTGCCCTTGGAACCCATTGATGGTTCCCTTGAAACCTCGCATCTTGAACACCGTCAAGAACACGACTGCTATCATCGCCTTGATGAGTCGACATCTCCGCAGGGAATAGCCTTGCTTTGATACCAACTGATGCAGCGCGGAAAGTGAAATGAAACAAATCCGAATATGAATTGGTTTCACACAACAAAGAAACACTCTTTGATGCAAATCTGGTTGTGCACAACCTGGAAAAAGGAGAAATTCTCTCACGAAATGTATTTGATCATAATAACAAAACGTAACCCTAGCATATCTGACCAAAGAGTATTTATATTTCTCCATAAAATATCTAAAAGGGGAAAATCTAAGCGTACACGTGGAAATAAATAATAAAGTACACGTCTGTAACCTGTCGCATACACGGCTGTGCCTCCAGGCGGTGTATGTTTCTAGGCATGTGACGAGCATAGTACACGGTCGCATACACGGCCGTGTCTCTAAGCCGTGTATGATTCTGTGAAAGTTCCTGACCAAATACACGGCCATGTCCTGGCCGTGTATGGAAGCTGTGCATGCTTCTGTGGGATACCCTGATCGAATACATGGCCGTGATACACGGCTGTGTACGGAAACCGTGTATGTTTCTGTGGAATATTCTGGTTGAATACACGGCCGTGCTTCAGCCCGTGTGTAGAGGCCGTGTATACTTCTGTGAGTTCCTTCCAATCACTACATGGCCGTGTGTCTACCCATGTCTTTTGTATCTCCATCAATTTGCTCTCAAATTCTGACTTGAAGTTGGCAAATTTAATGGTTAGTTCTTTTGGATTTCCTATAAATGTGGCTTTCTCATCAGCTGTCATTTCTAAATCCTTTATCTTTACCACCACCTCTAATGTTTCCTCAACCTAAAATTCTCATTCTCATCCGTCATTTCTCTTGGAATCTCTATCACTTCTATAAGTGCACTAACTTCTCTTCCTTTTCTAATTCAAACAAGGGAATGAGTGATATAACACCCAAACTATTCAGATTTTAGATATAAAATCATAAAAATAAAAAATTTATTATCAAAATTAGAAACCAAAGTTAAGCAAAATCCGACTTCGACTAAATTTGATGTAAATATAACTAATTCGGTGATATATTATAAACTTTCCCATGCTTATTTGAATCTAAATAATGAAAAAGTTGGCTACTTAGAAAAAATTGATAAACATTATTTCTTGAAAGGTTTGAGTGCGTGTATATATAGAGTAATCATAAGAGATCCATTTCATTTAAAGGAAACAAGATTGTAGCCGGGTGGCCCGGACATATTTTGTAAATTGTAAGTGGACGGAGAATACAATGATGTATGAATAGGGAGGTCATGGGGACGGGCAAGACTGATCCTACGGTGCCTGGAATCGAATAGGGTAGTCGTGGAAGGGGAAGCGAGGTAATAATTGTAGAGTCATCTTGCCATATATTGCACTATGATACATTGAATATTCTATCGTTTTCTTGAAAATTTGCTTGTTTTTTAAGAGTTATTCTTGCATTTCTGATGTAGTTTTTAAGTTTAGTTTATCGATTTCATTTTCATTTAACTTGACCTAATTTTCAATTAGAAAAATGACAACTCATTCCACTGGATTGCAATCTATGGTACACTAAAATTTACGGGGCAGATTGTAGTAATAGGTTTTACTATTATTGGGCATTAATAATGATAATGCACTGCCCCTGCCCGATCCACATCACCTTTCGTTGAGCTCCGCACACAAGATTTCTACACCGGGCGTCACTGCCTTCCCTTGCTTTGGAGTGGTCAAATTCCTAGAGAATCATGGATCACGGTACGCTACTTAGCTGGTGTTTGAAATGCGTTCCGTGATTCTTGTTTAGTTCTTTAAGAAGTTGCTTAGGTTGCTCCAGTTGCAGTTGCAATCTCCCTAGATGAAAACCATCGACATTTTTGTCATGTTGCATGATGCTCCGCCGAACGGGACGGACCAGCATCATTTAGTATCCACCTCCACCGAACTTTCAACAAGAAGCGAGCAGAGCTTGAAATGATTTTTTTATTACCCTGCAGGATTTATGCAACATTTGGGCTTTGAATGCAGGTTATGCGAGATATTCAAGCGCATATATAAAAAATGATCATATCATATAGGCACTATAGCATAACATTTTTCTTTTCAAGTCTAATGATTGAATAAGTATGGTTTTTTTTAATAAATAAATAAATGAGCTCTATTATATGTATAGCTTCACGAAACACAAAACCTGGTGAGAAGTTAAATATTTAATTATTAACAAATGCTTATTAGACCAATCTCATCTTCAAGATTTCATTTGAGGTCTTTAGGTGCTATGTCAAACATTTTAATGAATTTTCTTTCTTAAAAATTTCTTTATTTTATCCCTTAAATCCTTAAACAAAAGACCTTATTATTTATTTATATTATTTATGGCACTTACATTACATAAAATGAACAAAAAATAATATTAAAGTTGAAAAAAAAATGGCAAACAGCCCAATTTTTTTTAAGAATAGGCCCCATCGCTTTAGCACCCCAAATTGGAGTTCTTGTGCCTTGGAAATCATGTCAAGCACCCTAGATGGGATGCTCTTAGTTATACAAATAAATCACTATAACTTGAAGCAAAAATAGAAGTTTAGCAAAACGATTGAATTGGGTTGCGACACGAGCTCAATGATAATTGGTAATACCAACCACTTGCAAGGGGCTGTCATCCTTTAATTTTTTTATTTAAATTTATAAATCAATAATTGAGATTATTTTATATTTTATAATATATTATGATATTATTTTTTTTTGTAATCTCAATAATTGATTATATTTGATAGCAACTAATGAGAAAAATTAAAAAAAAAAAACTTATAGAATATACATTTCAAGCAAGCGTAGATCTAGTAGGGGCCTAAAGGGGCCCAACCACCCTAATCTCCAAAATAATTAATTATGAAATTTTTTATAAATATAAGAAATTATATATGTGATATGTATATTTTAAGAGCAATAATTAATAAGATATAATGTATAGCTTAGTAGTAAAGTATAAGGATTTGTATATAGAGGTCATGGGTTCAATTTTCACAATAGTTTTTTTTTTTGTTGTTGTTGCATTTATTGTTTTTATGGTATTCTTCTTCTTTGTTTATTTTTTTTTTACAATAACTAATAGCATTAAATTTCATTCATTATAAAACTATAGTATACTAACCAAATTATCTTAAGTTAATATTTATTTATTAGTAGTATATCATAAATAATAATTAAATTAATTTTACAAATATTTTGGCTTTATTACATAAAATATTAGTAAATAGTAGCAATCATATTATTTGATGTATTTTTCTTATAATCAATACTATGAAAAAAATGTAAATTTTTGAAAGATTGATTACCTAATTAATTATATGAAATTGATAATTTTTGTAACATTACCAGTGATACGATTATGTAGAGCCATTATAGAAAAAAAAAATTAAAGAATACTTATATTTACATCATATTGCTCTTTTAACTTTATTTATAGTTTTCTATTTAAATATTTATATGATATATTTCCAATAATAACAAATTCTTATTATATATATATATATATACTATTTATATAAGTTATTTTAATTTTAATAGTAAATTTACCTTCCTTAATCTCATGTTCCTACATTCACCTCTAGTTTAGAGGGTTTATTTTCATGGTTGAATGCTTGAACCTGGTCACAAAATGCACTTAAAAGCGGTTAATGAGTGGACTGCAAGCGGCTAAAATCCTAAAAAATGTTATTTTTAAAAAAATATTATGTTAATAGAGTCCAGGAAAAAAATATTATGTAAATAAGGTATTAAAGACACATGTAGTGCATGAGTTTTTAGTACAAAAAAATTTGTATTAAAGGTGCATGCATAACATATAGGTAAGAAAATTTGGGATTTTTGCACAAATCAATATCAAATTGAACAAATTTAGAAGGTGTGCAATCTATTTGTGTTATAAGACATTTTATGTGCCATTTTAGAGTGTTTTATTTGTAAACTTAAACTTAAAACCCATGTATGATATACCTATATTATGCATAAAAATGATGATTTTAGTTAAAAAAAATTATAGTATTTGATTATGTGAGTACTATAGTGCTCAAATATGTGAAATGCGGAGTTTATAGAAGTGTAAAAGTTATTGAGCATGATACTTATTTGGAATGCATGGAAAGTGTTCGTTAAAATTACTTAAAGGGCTCTTTGTTTAGTATAAAGTTAATTTTGAAACCTAAATTTCATATAGTTATGTTATGTGTACAATTGAAGATTATATTTTTTAAAAAACCAACTTTTTTGCTTCTCCTTCGCTAATAATGCCCACTCCCCTTAACTTGTTCTAAAAAAATAAGATTTTGTGTAGTAAAGTTTTGATATTTAGAATCTACCATTAGAAAAAAGTTAATTTAGTTAATCCTCATATACCATAAATAAAAGATACTGCTTGAAACGTGTTTATGTAACCACGATTATAGGACCAATTATATATGACATATATTATTTTGTCCCATAGAATTCTATTAGGACCTTTTTAACAAAATAAGTTTTGTAAATTCCAACGTTTTAAAGATGAATAAAAGGTTTTATATAAAACAGATGCTATAAAAATTCCTAAAAATGTTATACTCACGGAAAAATTTGCATTTGTTACAAATTCATACCAATTGAATGAATCAAGATAAGGAGGAGGGGTAAAAAAAAAAAAATCTTTGAATTTGTATTACTAAAATCAGAAAATATTTTTTTTTTATAGTTAAAAAAATGAATTATAATTTTATTTGTATTATCAATTGTTTCTTTATTTGTTCAATTATTAGAAATAAATTTATCAATGAGTTTTCTTGATAATTCAAAAACAAGTTGTATATTTATTTTGGGAATTTTAATGATACTTAGAGCAATATCTATGTATATCCTTTCAATAAAAAAAGTTGAAATATAACATAATTTATGGATTAATTGAATGTTTTTTCTTTTTAATTTCTGTTATTTGAGGTGTATTATTTCACAATGTATGTGGAGTAGTAGCGAAATATGTGAAATGTGGGAGTTATAGAGATTTAGAAATGACATTTGTTTTGGAATGTATGGATAGAAGTTCAAAATTATGTAATAGGGAGTTGATGCAAATTTTCATGAGACTAAATATGTACATGTTATGTAATTAGGTTGGAAATGGTTGGGGTGGTGAAATTTATTGTATACGCGGGAGATAACATTGTGTATGACAATGATGGGCCTAATTATGAGAATGGATTGACGAAGAAGTTGAAGTTGAGGAGGGATTCAAACTATAAAAAAATCTTGTATAGGATTTATGGAAACATTGGACTTAATCCAACTACGATTCGTGTTGAGATATTACATAAGCATTTGCACTATTTTCATGGGGGGTGAGATATAAGTTGATACCAATTATAGATGATGATAATGTTGAGAATGTAATTGAAATGGTTGTAGTTTTCGGGGAGAAGTGCATACAAGATTTATATGTTGAAATTCATGAGGAATTACAATATCCGAATGAAGAAGAACCCTTGGCAGTCGATACCTCGTCACCTCAATAGGAGGAAGGGTTAAGCATGAAGACTAATTCACCAATATGTGATGAAATGGCTCTAGTGCCAACTTCTAAACTTTTGAGCAATAAAGAAAACTTTTATGATTCAAAATTAAATCAAGCTGTCCACTCTCTAATGGAAATTAATGCTATTGTAGAGTACTTTGCAATGTATGAGGAGTATTTCGATGAGGATGAGGGTCCTACTAAAAATGTTATTAATGACATGTATGCCATACATCCACCAACGCACATGTATACTATACAAGCTCATAGATTCCAAGAAGCAAGTTATTTGGGTGATAGCGAACCATAGGATGCCATTCCATTTTTCATTAGAGGATGGTTGGCCCTTGGTGTCTCAGTGGAGGATAGCTTGAGACGCTATGTAACACCCCGCGCATGTTGTTCAAGCATATAGGGATGCATTTGACCATCAGAACCTACAACAAGTATGTTTTCTTTATATATTTTTATATTTGCTAGATATTATAAATCTTCATTAACCTTTGCATGTTTAAAGTTAGGTTATTTGGCAACCTTATCCTAAGGATCTCATCAACATACTCCCATTCTACCATATGGTTAGAGGCATTTGAATAGCTCGGGTATCATTGATATGCTTTCATATTGTAGAGTGGCATAATCTAGATTGTGTTTATTGCTAGTTTGGTGTGTTCCAGCAAGTGCCTATCGATGTCGACATAGAGTCCCACTTGCACCATGCTGATTTACGGGATTGGATTGACAGTGATTGGATAGTATTGCATGCATCCTACATTGCCCATTAAGAAGATTGTCACTCCTATAATATCCTATTGGAATATGGTGATAGTGTACCTCCAAACTACATTCGGTGGTATAGACATGTTAATTGCTATAATGTGGGGTGTATTGAAGTAGTAATTGGACACTTGATAAGAAATACACTTACAATATCATATTGACTAGACTATATGACTAAGTTCTGCTTATACGTTTTCTTCTACTTCTTCCAAGCTGACACCTTCTACCATGTATGCATATTATGTTATTTTTCTTTAGTAGTTTCCCTAGCCGATGCTAACATATAGCTACTTGAGGATCATGGTAGAGTTGTATTTTTTCATATCGCTTAGCACGAGCAACCATTAGAGGAGGAGGTTGTTGCAGACTTAGAGTACACACCTTTAGTAAATCCTACACTTGCACTACGATCGTGTTGTATAGTTAACAAAGCAAGAGTTAAAAGAGGATGATAGAGGGATAAGCAGATCCATCATAACTACACTCTTCCAGACATCATGGTTGAGGACACCATAGGCAGCTTAACTCCCAATACTAGCTCGTTCATTACTCCCATAGGCACTTTTTTAGCAATCCTATCCCTACCCACTTGCTCTGTGAAGGTTACACTACTGTTGACCGAATATTAGTGACGACTTATAGCCTTTAGTACAATGAAGCCTAGTTCCTCTACATAACTTTGACAAGCCCTTGTAATTTCCTATAACACAAGAGTCACAAGCTCTTTCCACCTTTGATGTGAGATGAACTGAGTACAGATCTATCATATCTAGAATCACTAGACCGTTCACTAAGAGTAAGAGTATGATAGGATGGAGTTGTTTATGATTTATCTTGAACATTTCTATGAATATTTGAAATGTTCTATATTTTAATGAAAAGTTTGTTTTACTTTTTCTTATATTATTAACTTGTGATTGATATAATTGCTTATATTTTTTTTCTTATTATTGCCATTATGTGTGTTCATTAGTTAGAGTTGGTGTTTTGGATATGCTACAACATTTAAGATTAGAGTAGGGATATATGACTTTATGTTTAGAGGTCTACCTTGCAACAAATGTTCTAGTAATGAATGTTGCAGTGAAAGGCACATGTAGTGTATGGGTTTTTAATATATATATAAAAAAATTATACTGAAGGCACTTGTAATGCATGTATTGAAGGCACATGAAAAAAAAAAAAAAATTGTATTGAAGGCTCATTCACTGCATGTGCTTTCAATACAAAGTTTTTTTGTATTGAAAACTTATACACTACATGCACCTTTAGTACTTTATTCATGTAATATTTTTTCCTTCGACCTTATTCACGTACTATTTAAAAAATATATATATTTTAAAGGATTTTTGGTTAACTTTAGGCACTATTAAGTGGATGTGGTTGTGCCTAGAGTAAGTTAAGTTGTTACTTTACTTTAGGTCACAATCCAATCAATTTAGAAGCTAAATAGTCTCTAAAGTTGATATGTACGATTATAATTTTTCTTTTTTAGTTTCCTTTCTTGTTTTGCTTTGAGAGTAGAGATTCATAGGATTGCACTGCTTCTTTGATCTCTACAGCATCTCCAGTGACAAATGAGGAGGCATGATAGGGTAATTATAAACTCTTTAGCAAAATGACATTTGTTAGATCACATTGATGATTGATGGACATGATCAAGCTCACTCATTCAAGGTTATCCTAATGAGCTTACAATGGATCCAAGGCCAGTAGCTTACCTTATTGAATGTGAGTCTATCTAAGAAAGGTTGAAAATGGATGGGCTAATCTAATCCTTACGCTAAGCCCATTAGGCCAAATCTTACTAAGTCATCCCAATATGGATAAGACTCTATGGCTCTGTTACTTAACCTAAGGAGTCAAGCCTGAATATACAATGAGCTTAGCCCAATATCATAATGTAACAAATTCAATCCTTATATATATATATAGCGAGTAGCACATGGGAAATAGAACAAGAAGGAATATATATATATATATATATGCCAAAAAAAAAAAAAAGGAAGGAACAAATTTTACTTAGCTTGAGATACAATAAAATAATAAATTGATTATTGCACTATGATGTCACCGAAGCATGTGTGGAGGAGCATAATAAGATAGGATTAGTAGAGAGATCTAAATCACACTACCACAAACTAGCTTAGGAATTATCTTCAATCTCTCCCAAGAGAAGTTTATCAGCGAGGGAAGGAGGGAATCGGGAAAAAAAAAGAGTAGAGGAAATACAAAATAGAAGAGTTGGCCGCTGGGTTAGTTGGTTTGGTGGGTTATTGTAGAGGCGCTGTTGCGTGGTTCTGGTGGCTAAAGGAAGTCGATCTGGGGAAGCTGGCCGACAAGCTTTGGGTGGCGGCCGATGGTCGAAGGCCGGTGAACCAACACCACCAATCTTGCGCCTGGTTAGAAGAAAATTTGGAAAAAATACTGTGTGAAAAAATTATGAAAAATTGTTTCCATGATTAATTTTGTGTGTGGATTAATGCTATAATTTTATTTTGATGGAATTCATAGTTTATATATAGTTTCTCTAACAAATTCCCTGCTTTAGCCGAAAGTCTAATGTAATTTTTGGAAAAGTAAATAATGTATTTTTGACTTAATTTTTAGGTTACTAATAGATTATATTTAAATTAAAAATCAAGAATTTTGAAAATTGGACATGACTGCCCTCTTTTGTAGTAGAGGGCTGCTTAAGCTAGTTTGCAGATTCCTAATGGAATTAATTTAATTTGGTGATTAATTGATGATATAAAAGCTATAATACGGTAAAGGGAAGTTGTGGTTTGAATATTGGATATTAACATGAGTAATTGGGTATGGTATTGTAAATTTGGTAGGTATGCAAATTGTCGAGTCAATTTTTAGCCATTTTTCTTAATTTTAATCTATATCAAATTCTAACTTTTTAATATAGATTACTTGACTAAACTAAGAAAAATTAATTTTTAAAAAGAGTTGCCACCAATCTAAGTTAGAAAATAAGTAAAGGTTAATTGCGTAGATTAACCTTAACTAACTTTTAGTTAATGAATTTTTCTAAAAAATATTTCAAAAAAAATATTTAACTAGAAATGCTAGATTAGGATTTAACCTATTAAAACCTAAATTTTAACCATGTAAATTTTTTAGGAATATTTACTAAAAGCCCATTACATTTCTAGATTTATTTTTCATGTATCTATTGTAATATATTATACTATGCTATTTATTATTATTATTTTTATGCTTTTATGATTTTATAAGATTGTGAATTTATGCTAAAAAAAAAAACCTCAAGTCTGAAGTTTATTATACAAATTTTCTAAAGTAATCTAAAGTTTTTATTTTATTAAGCTAATAACTTAAACTAATTTTATTAAGTTTTTATTCATCTAATTTTTCTAAAGTTTTTATTTTATTTTTTCTTATTTTCCCATTCTTAAGTTTTTAGTTTATTATGGTTATTTTTACTAAACTAAAGTTTTTATTTTATTATGGTTATTTTTTCTAACCAAAAGTTTTTATTTTGTTATAGTTGCCTCGAAGGTGCTTATATACCCACTAGTCGGGACCAAATCCTCCATAGTTCGCTTTTTCTTTTATAAAATTTTAGTTTGTTGATTAATTTTATTTAATAAAAAATATTGGGTTTACGTTATTTAAAGATATTAATTTTTATTAAGAAAACACTTAGATGACCTAGATTATTATGTGGTGATTTTAGAAAAACCTAAGATAACCTAAGTTTGGGAAAAGTATCATATTAATTTTTTTTAATTTAAAAAAAAGCTCAAAGTGATAAAACCCTAAAATACTAGATTTTAATAAAAGTTTTTATTTTTATTTTTTATGTACTTTTCATTTTTAGGTATTTTATATTTTATTCTTTCTTTCTATTCTATACTATAAAAATTTAATTAAAAACTTTATACTAAAAAAGGAAAACTTTATTTTTATATTTTATCCATTCCACTTTTTATTGTATTTTTTGTTCCAAAAATTTTATTTATATTAAAGATTTTTTATACTCTAAAATTTTCATTTTTATGTTTTTTTTTATTTCTAAGATCCTAACTAAAACTAAATATTTTTATTTTTATCTTTTGTAGATTTTTATTTTTTTATACTAATGACTTTTATTTATTTAATTTTTATTATTTTATTTTTCATCATTGAGTGATGGTATACACCACGAAAACTCGACAAGCACTTCAAATTTATTATTTTAAAGTTTTTTCTAAGCTAAAGGTAAGTTGAAAAAAATTAAAATAAAAATAAAATAGAACAAACATAAAAACAAAATAAAGAAAAGAAGAAAAAAAAATCACCAACCGATTATGTTAGGGTAGACACGGATCGAGTTGCATGTGGATATGGGTTGGATCGAGGTTAGAGTGGATGAATAGTAGTGGACTTCCCAAGTGCTCCGGCAACCGTTTCAAGTGGTCGAAGAGTGGTTCCCTAGGTTTTCGAGGGTGTAGGATGCGGATTTGGTGTTAGTTGATTTGCCTTTTTTTTTGGGTCAAAATTGATGTATATAAATTTTTTGGTTAAATGTTGATAGATTTGCATGAAAAAATTAGTTTGGGTGGGCAAGACTCATCCTCATCCATTTGTTCTTCCCTTCTGAGGTTGCCAACCAGAGGAAGAAGATGATCATATGTGAAGCACATGATCCCTTTTGGCCAATTGTGTGCTGCCATGGGGCAATTAGGAAAAAGAACAAAAAAACTGGCACAAAGTGCCTTCCGTGAGAATCAAACCAACAACCTACAACCCCTATAAGCGCATTGGGTAGACACACGAGCCAACTAGGTTGACCCTTTTCTCAATTTTCTATTGTAATTAAATTGCATTTTAATTGACTATCCTAATTGATTTTTGTAGTTTTGAGGCTCTTAAGTTTAATTTAGAAATCTATATCTCCTTACTTTAATTGAAAATATTCATTTTTTTTGTTATCTCTTATTTTTATAATTTTTTTTTCATTTTTGTTTAGGTCTTTTAATTAATTAAAAACTTTATGATTATTATTTATTTATTTATTATTATTTTTAAATTATTTCTATTTTATTCTTTTTTATTTAATTTTTATTATCTCCTAAACTAGGCTCTTCTTTTTATTATTAATATTATTTTTTTGAAAAATCTGGACGAAGGCAAAAATGAGATGTCTATAACTGCCCCTCTTTGTAATGAAGTTCGAATATAACTTTATTGTAAAGACCAAAAAGACATAAGTTTTTCCCTAATGAGATAGGACTTTAATGGTTGCTTACTACTAACGAGAATAGACTTATAAAAGATAGTTAGTTACTAATGAGACTAGACTTAAAATACGATGCCATCTACTAACGAGAGTGAGCTTAAATGGGATGCGAGCTATTGATAAGCTTGAAAGGGTTGCTAGCAACTAACGAGACTAGACTTATTAGGTTGCCACCTATGAACGAGGATGGACCTAAAGAAGATGCCAGTTGCTAACGAGTTTGGACTTATAAAAGATGCCAGCTACTAACGAGCTTGGACTTAAATATAAGATGCCAGGTATTGACAAGCCTAGACTTAAATATAAGATGCTAGCTATTGATGAGCTTGGACTTAAAATTGGTGCCATCTACTAACAAGAATGGATCTAGATAAGATGACAACTATTGAAAAATTTGGACTTAAATAGAATGCTAGCTATTAAAAGCTTGGACTTAAAAGGGTTGCTAGCTACTAACGAGACTAGACTTATTAGGTTGCCACCTACTGACAAGGATGGACTTAAAGAAGATGCTAGCTATTGACAAGCTTAGACTTATAAAAGATTCCAACTACTGACAAGCTTGGACTTAAAATATAATGGCATCTACTAATGAGAATGGATTTATAAGGGTTGCTAACTGCTAATGAGATTAGACTTATTAAGCTACCACCTATTGACAAGGATGGACTTAAAAGAAGATGCCAACTACTGATGAGCTTGGACTTTATAAATGATGTTAGCTACTGATGAGCCTGGACTTATAAAAGATACTAACTATTAACAAGCCTGGACTTAAATATAGTACCATCTACTAACGAAAATGGACCTATAAGGGTTGTTAGCTACTAATGAGGCTAGACTTATTAGGTTGCCACCTATTGATGAGGATGGACTTAAAGAAGATGTTAGCTGTTGACAAGCTTAGACTTATAAAAGATGTTAACTGCTAATGAGTCTGGACTTAAATATAATGCCATCTACTAATGAGAATGGACTTATAAGGGTTGCTAGCTACTAATGAGACTAGACTTATTAGGTTGCCACCTACTAATGAGGATGGACTTAAAGAAGATGCCAACTACTAATGAGCTTGGATTTATAAAAGATGTTAGCTACTGACGAGCTTAGACTTAAATATAATGCTATCTACTAACGAGAATGGACTTATAAGGGTTGCTTGCTACTAGTGAGGCTAGACTTATTAGGTTGCTACCTACTAACATGGATGGACTTAAAGAAGATGCCAACTACTAGCGAGCTTGGATTTATAAAAGATGCTAGCTACTGACAAGCTTACACTTAAATATAATGCTATCTATTAATGAGAATGGACTTATAAAGGTTTTAACGACACTGGACTTATTAGGTTGCCACCTACTAACGAGGATGGACTTAAAGAAGATGTTAGCTACTAACGAGCTCAGACTTATAAAAGATGCAATCTACTAATGAGCCTAGACTTAAATATAATGCCATCTACTAATGAGAATGGACTTATAAGGGTTGCTAGGTACTAACGAGGCTAAACTTATTAGGTTGCCACTTACTGATGAGGATGGGCTTAAAGAAGATGCTAGCTAGTGATGAGCTTGGACTTAGAAAAGATGCTAGGTACTGATGAGCCTAGACTTAAATATAATGCCATCTACTAACAAAAATGGACTTATAAGGGTTGCTAGCTACTAATCAGGCTAGACTTATTGAGTTGCCACCTACTAACGAGAATGGCCTTAAGGAAAATGACTACTACTAACGAGCTTGGACTTAAAAGGATTGCTAGCTACTAATGAAACTAGACTTATTAGGATGGCATCTTTTGATAGGCTTAATGTGGTTTTGTCATCTCCTAACGAGAATGGACTTAAATAAGTTACCATATACTAACAAGAATGGACTTAATGGGGTGCCATCTACTAACGAGAATGGACTTAGTAGGGCTTTGCCATCTCCTAACGAGAATGAACTTAATTAAGTTGCCATCTATTAACGAGGATTGACTTAAATGGGTGTTAGCCACTAATAAGGCTAGATTTAAAATGGAATGCCACCTACTGATGGGCTTCATAGGGTTTTGCTATCTCCTAACGAGAATAAACTTAAGTAAGTTGGATTTACTAATGAGGATGGACTTAAATTTACTAAGGCTTGATTGTTTTGAAAAACATTTCTTTCAAAGATTTCCTTTTTTGAAACATTTATAAAATATTGCTAACGAGGAAGATGACACGAACCTCGCTAACTCGTGACGAAACTCGATGATCAATTTACTAACCTCACAACTTAAGATCTCTCAAGAACGATGGACATCACGACCCTTTATCTATAAACAAGACAAGAACCTTGGTATACATGATAAAGCTACAATCGATTATGGAAGGATTGATTAATAAGTTAAAGAATGAACACCACGGATTCAAGAATCCGATAAGTTCAATAGTTCTTCAAAGAACCAAAGAGAAATCTCTCTCAATTGATGAGCAAAAATGTTCAAAGCTTTGTACAAATGAAGGTGTGGCGACTATTTATAGTCTCACAACAAATGTATACAAATGGTACAAAAACCCTACTTGTGACTAAGGAAATCAATCTATGTCGGTGGCCTAAATTAAACAAAAGCCAACCTATAATTTCCATCTAAGCCAGCACTTAAGTTAGTGGCTTACATTCAAGATTAAACCGGCCTTTATTAGAGTAAGCCAACCACTTAGGCTGACGACTTTCAAGCTGGCTTTCCATGCACTTCTATGTTGGCTACTTTAGGCTGCCAACCTTCTTTGAAGGTCGGCCACTTAGGCCAGTGGTCTTCAATACTCCTTTTAAGTTATCGACCTTTGATTTCACTCCCGACTTTCATCCTCGTGATCCGCACTTTGAATATGCTCGTACTGTTTGTTCCCAATTCCTTATCTTATCCTTGATCATCCTTAGACCAATCTTCCTAATGTGATCTTTATCATTCCCCTCATCTTGAAAAGGATTTGTTCACAAATCATCACTTGCATGAAACCGACTCAAATTAGTAATATTAGAATTAGTACTAGTTGGATACGTACTTGGCAATTCCAATATGTAAATATGATCATTTATGCACTCGAGGACTCGAAATGGACCCTCATCTCTTGGAAGCCGCCTTGAACGCCCCTATGCTGGGAATCGTTTTGCACACTGCTCTTTCTGCCTCTCAATATTGATCTTAGTCTTTTCATGTACCTCAGTGAATCTCTTATTCCTACACATAGAACATTCTTAACCTCACCGAGTCTCTCATCAGAATTTTCTTCTACTCTATTTTCTCTCATCACTCAATGTTCTTCCTCTTCTTTTTGCTTTTCTTTGACTCAGACTCTCTCTCCTTTTCTCCTACAATAGAGCTCAATTTTTTTTTTTTACTAACTCCCTTTTGTTCACTCTCTCTTGGTAGCTTCACTTGATGTTCATAAAAATTTTCTTTTCTCTCGACTTTTCTTTCAGCTATTTTCTCACAAGCTTCATCTTCCCTACCTTTATTTTCTCACAAACCTCATCTTCCTTCTCTTTTTTCTTTTGGACTCTCACTCACTATCTCTTTTTTCACTCTCTTTCTTTAGACCACTCTCTTTTTATAATTTCAGCTGGTCCTCATAAGCTTGTTTAGGGGTCAAAGGCACAAGAGTAACTAGCCTTTGAATGTACTCAAAGAATATTTATTGGTAAAGCCGTCATGCTTAACCCACCTGTCAAACTGTCATGGTTTTCCAAGCAACAAGTGAGTAACTTGCATCGGAACTATGTCACACAAAACGTTATCTTCATACCTTCCAATGCAAAATGTAACTAGCACCTGCTTGTCCACCCTCACTTCACCACTATCATTCAACCACTGCAATTTGTAAGGTTGAGGATGCTCACTAGTGGAAAGTCTTAATTTCTTAACCATAGTTGCACTTGCCACATTAGTACAACTCCCACCATTTATAATCACACATATACGTTGTCTTTAACAAGATACCATAGTATGAAAATTGTTCTCCCTTTGCACCTCTTCCTCTTCTCTATCCTATACATTCCAGACTCTCCTAACTACCAACAACTTCTCTTGAACAATAAACTCCTCCCCATCAACATTTTCAGAAGACTTTCTATGAGACATATTGCTGCACAAAATAATGTTAGGAGTAATAAAATGTAATCTCTCAAACTCACTCACTTATGTGTTTCACTCAAATCGCCCTATTGTTCTCACCAATCTTTACCTACTCAACAATTCCTCTTTTCTGTTCTTCTGAAACTAACAATCCAATTAGATTTTTGTTCCTGTAGAAATCCACCCAACTTTCTCAACAAGCAATTTCGTATCACGATTTGACAAGATTCACAAAATGCTAAGAATTCAATTAAGGATCACCAAAATAAACTCTAAATCACAAACAATAACAATAGTCTCCACAAATTTTCAATTCCAATTCAACATAACCCAATTGACAGCAATTTCCCTTTTCTTTTTCTTCTTTTCTTTTTTTTTTTATTTGAAATTTCCTTTTTTGATTCTTGAGAAGGAAATGCATATGATTCCTTTCAAACACTAACAACAATCAATTGAAATCCAATTGCAGATCGAATTTAAAAAAGAACGATTTCTTTTTTATCTAAACCCTAGATCTAAGACTAGGTAATTGAAATAACAAAAGGATAGGTGATCCTGACAAATTTAATGCTCTGATACCAAATGATACGAACCCCGCTAACCTGTGATGAAACCCGACAATCGATTTGCTAACCTCACAACCCAGGATTTCTCAAGAATAATAGACACTGTAACCCTTTGTCTATAAACAAGACAAGAATCTTGGTATACACGATAACGCCACAATCGATTATGGAAGGATCGATTGATAAGTTAAGGAATGAATGCCATGGATTCAAGAATCCAATAAGTTCGATGGTTCTTCAAAGAACCAAAGAGAAATCTCTCTCAATCGATGAGTAAAAATGTTCAAAGCTTTTTGTACAAATGAAGGTGTGATGATATTTATTGTCTCACAACAAATGTATATAAAACATCACAAAAACCCTACTTGCGACTAAGGAAATCAATCTACACTAGCGGCCTAAATTGGACAAAAGCCGGCCTATAATTTCCATCTAAGCCGGCACCTAAGCTAGCGGCTTACATTCAAGATTGAACCGGCCTTTATTAAAGTAAGCCGGTCACTTAGGCCGGTGGCTTTTAAGCTGGCTTTCCATGCACTTCTATGCTGGCCACTTAGGCCGGTGGCTTAAGCCTCTAAGGCTGGCGGTCTTCAATACTCTTGAAGATATTGGCCTTTGATTCCGCTCCTGACTTCCGTCTTCGTGATCTGCACTTCGAATATGCCCATACTCTTTGTTCCTAACTCCTTATCTTGTCCTTGATCATCCTTGGCCAATCCTCTAATGTAATCTTTATCAGAAGAGAATCTTCATTGGCTTTGAATAAGTGAAAAATTTTACCTATAATCACCCATGGTTTCCAGACTTGGGTTTTGGTTCTTAGAGTCAAAATAACTGCATGATGAGATACATGATCATCTCCCAGGTAATTAGGGATTTTGATGACTTCAAACTTTGTCACTTAAGGATTAAGTATCCCACCATTTGAGTTGCTTAATCAAAGGGGACTTACTTACGCTCTCTTTTAGGCTTATTTTCACACCTAACTTCTATTCCAAAAATTTTGGTCTAGCTTGTAGTGATACTGCTTGATCAATCATGCTAGGTTTTTTTAGGAACTATAACTTAAGTTTTGGTCATCGGCTGAACAAGGGGATATGATGGCTATAAAGCCTGTTTCAAAAAAGTGTTATTATCATTTTATCCTAGGTTTATAAGTCAAGAACCTTATTAAGATAAAATATTTCTTTAATCAGGAGAGCCTCTTGAGTGATAATTATCGTAGATGGGATTGATAACATATACTCTATTTCACAAATTGCTTAGCTTGCATTTTTTCTTTGAATTTTCAGCATTTTTTTTATTTTTCATTCTTTTTTTAACCCTCTTTTTTTTTAGAAGCTTTTGACGGGATGGAGATGATTCAACCCTAAATTGAGTGTGATATGTGCTGGAGAGTTTCTTTCATCTTAAGAAAATAAAGTATCTATGATAATGATTACTCTTGAGTTGATGTGAATTTAAGATAAGCATAAGTTAATTTCATCCTTTTCTCTTAATTGATGCTCCTAACCTCTTATTGCCCTAGTGCGGGGTGGTTCTTGACAGGGTTAATTTTTAAAGAATGTTTCTCAAAATGGCTCTCAATGGGGTATCAAGGGATTATTAGTGCTTAGGGTAGAGAAATGATTGCCTAACATCACCTTTGGTTGTGTAACCAAATTCAAGATGCACCTCCTTTAAGGAATGAGTCATGAATTTACTATGATGTCATTCAACTCTCAAATGTGTTTAGGGCTTTAGTTTATGGGATATAGTTGCCTCTTTTCATTTTAAACTTCCAAATGATGAGATACCTTTCCTTTATGCAATTTTTTTTTTATCATCTCTGCTTTGACTTTCACCCGGTTTGCTTTATTACTAGATTGGTTGGATTAAACAATGATCCCATTGGCTATTTTAAAAATGCCCGTAATTAGTCACTTGATGAGTTAACTACCCCAAACTTAGTTGGATGGGTGTAATCCTTTGGGTGACTTATGTTTTTTAGAATTGATTTGCCCTCTAAGCTCAATCACTAGCTTTGATATGACCAAGTTAGGCTTGTTTGTGTAAAAGACTAAACTTAGTAGTGATGGGAACTTTGTGTTTAGGAGAATTCGTGTTTGAGCTTAGGGTCTTGTGTTTAGGACTTCCTTAGTGTGTTGGTAGATGAACAAATTCCATCTCTAGTAGTTTTAGAGAATCCAGTATTTCATTATTTGACTTTCCTGGTTACGTTTTGGAGTTAGATCTTAGTGGCCTCCTAAGTGATCACTTCATGTATCGAGGTTGTGGCTCATTGTAGGCTTTTAGGTTTTAAAGTGACTGATATCCAAGCTTTAGGTTAGGCAAGTTGCTTTAAGAGTAATTTTCAAAGCTTTATGAAAATCTTCTCTTGTTAGCAATGTTCCCCTTTTTTTAATTATTTTTTTTTAAAATGTTTTTGAAAAAAATAAAAAATTGCCCTGTTTCAGGTCACTTTATTATTATTTAACATGATTAGAGTTTTTAGATGGCTAAAACTCTTAAGTTTTCAAAGGACAACTACAATCCTACTTGAATAAGGGATAACTAAAGCTACCTTAACTTAAGGATGATTAAGGTTCCTATTTTGACAATAAGGGATAACTAAAGTTCCTAAATCAAGGATGACTAGCCTCCTATTTTCTTTCTCAAGGAATAACCAAGGGCTTCTAAACTTAAGGATAGCTAAGGTTTTTTATTCTACTAAAGTACAGCCAAAGTTCCAAACTTTAGGAAGAATATGACTCTTAAACCTCTTAATTAGATGGATCACCTAATTTCCTAAGCTTTCTAGGGATGAGTAAGGTTTCTTGCTTTACCAAGGGATGGTCGAAGTTCCCAAACTTCAGGGTCACTAGGGTTCTTAAGTGACATAAAGTATAGAGGCGCTTATGCTTTATACAAAATGATTTACATACTTGTCTAGAGAATTGACCAAATTTATTACAAAGTTGACATTATGGAGACAATGAAGCCATGAGAAGTGATAGGAATAATGGACTATGACATCCATGAAAAGAGATAATTATTTTACATAGATAACACTTAAGTTATAGAAAGGAATGCAATGAATTATTAAAAGATGGCAACTTGGAAAGGGATAATTAGGTAGTGGTTACTATTTACAACATTAAAAGTTAATAATAATTTACAGGTTATAGAAATTTGCTATATATTTATATATATTTTTATGGAAAAAACTATTGTCTTCTCTTTTCTTTTTTTTTTTCTTTTTGAAATTTTCATTTCATTTTCTTTAATTTTTCTTCTTCTTTTTTTTTTTTTTCTTTTTGGTAAGGAAAACCTATATGATACATAAATAATTGCCACAAATACCAACTGAATAGTAATATGACATCTGATCTGAGTCATAAAACTGTAAAATTTTATTAATATTTAAACACTTACATGGCCTAAAAAATGTAGCTTTATGTTCATAGTGCCACATTACTTTTCGTTTGCTAAACAAAGTAAAATAAAATACATATGCATGATAATCAGAGTGGGTTCTAAAGTTCTTACGCTCTAACAAGTGGCTACATTGAAGCCTGGAGTGGAATTGCTTAATCACATCAAGTGATGGTATAAACCACTACAACTTGATGGGTACACAATGGTATTCCATTTTAGTTTCTAAATGACCCATGTCCAACCATATCTAAACATGCATTTAATAAAATTTTCCCATATGGTGGCTCATTGGGCTATTTTCTCCCTTTCCTTTTTTTTTTTTTTTTGCATAACTGATGTAGCGACCCATCTACTAGGTCGATTCTTGAACCTGTTCCAAAATTTTCTGTAAATATCCTTGGTACCTGTAGGTGGGTTGCTATGCCGTCTCTAAATTAGAGATAAGGAAAATTCTGCAAAATATTGAACCTGTAACTCAAAACTGTATGAAATTTATAAACGTCCTGTAAAATGGCGATAACAGCACTATCATTTCATATCACATCATTATCTAAACACATGTACTTAAAATCTCATGTCACATCATACATCATATATATTATCCCCTTCGGGATCTGCATTTCCCGGTAAGTAGGCATAGCCCATAAATAATCCTATAGCCTTAAGTGGCTCAAAAGATTACAATCCAACCTTATACAAAACAAATATTTACAGTACAATATGAAGTTAACCCTATAAAATCTTATTACAAATAAAGAGGTTCCAAAATAAAAAATAAGGGTTCTTTCCCCTCTATTGACGCTCCCCAAAAAACCCCGAGTCTCCAAAAAAACTTTTTTTCTTCAGACCTATACCTGAGGTTAGCAAAAACACTAACCCCTCAGTTTCCCTTAAGAAGCAAAGTGGTAAAAAATTTCAAGAAACCCCAGTAAAAACAAACAACAAATCACAAAATTTGTAAATCAACAATATTATCAATACCTCGAAGTAAATTACCAAGCAAGAAAAGTTTTCATCAAGTCATACTCGCAGGGAACCAAATTCAATTTTTTACATTTTAACATCACCATGATCTTACTTAGTGATATTTTCCCTTAATTCCATTTTGCTAAACTCTTTAACCTTTTCATTAGAGCCATTTCAATCATTCCATTCATCACAGGTCACAAATTTTTTTTCATTTAATCTAGGCAAGCCTGCCAACTGATAGATAAACTACCCTCATGTACTTTTCAAAACTTAATGTTTTCTCACCGATTAAAAAAATCTTATATACTCATTTTAGTTTAGAACATTTAGCTCACCTTTCACCTGCCTCAAACAGAAGGGGTGACCAGATCCCCATAGGTCACTGAACCGGGTTGGTCCTTTCGACCGTGCCTCAAACCCTTCGGGCGACTCAAAGGTCGTATCAAAAACTTACTAG
The DNA here is from genome assembly GCA_037954665.1 of Laguncularia racemosa. Taxonomy (NCBI): domain Eukaryota; kingdom Viridiplantae; phylum Streptophyta; class Magnoliopsida; order Myrtales; family Combretaceae; genus Laguncularia; species Laguncularia racemosa. Next base: position 43,962 of record JBBMOL010000840.1, read on the forward strand.
GTAGGGAACATGATTTTTCTTACTTTAGTTTTTTGGGGGGTTAGTAGGTACTTTAGCCTAAACCCTGTTTATTATCCATTTAAATATTTCATCGTTACCAAGACAGCATAGGAGGGTTTTAAACCAGTCATATAAACTCCATCAAATTAAGCTAAAAATAACCCAGCATTAAATCAAAATTTTCATGAAGCTTCAAAAATTTTTAGTTATTACATCACTACAATAAGGAATAGTATAATCAAATCTTGCACCCAACTATCATTTTAGGATTTTCAGAATGTTCCCCCTTTTTTTTTTTTTCTCATAACCCAAATTTCATTCATACAAAATAACGGCCATCAGCAAACCAATTTTAATTTAAAAATTTTCTCCTACATTGTTCAGGGTTTATTGATCGTACAAGGTAATTTTCAGCCAACAACAAGTAGTCTACATTTTCAACTTCTTTACCCAAGAGAGGAGTTAAGGGGGGAAATCACCTGGGAAAAAAATGTATGCCAATCCAAATAAATCGCACTAACCAAATTCCTTTGTCCTCCCTTTCTCAATAGAAATTTCTGAATCATCAGATATATCAATCAATGTTTCCTCATTCACTCTATTGAACCCTACATTTCTTTAAATTTAGTATTTTTAAACCCCTAAATTCCATTTCCTAAACTCGTATAATCCAACCCTTTTTCTACAATTTATAATTCTTATACATACGGGTATTACGCTCTATTATATATTAATGTAATTAAATTTCGATTCGATTCTATTTGTATCGTATGGTTCTTAATTATCACGATCTTACAAACCCAAACCCCGTTTTTTTTTTCGTAATTAACCCCAAACTTCTTAAATTTATATTATGCTTCAATGAACCTCAAATGACATCAAATTCAACTAATCAAACAATTCTCTTAAATTTTTCTAAGGATTTAATTCGGCCAGAATTTGGGTAATTTTTTTTGAAAAATTCACTAAAAATAGAAACGACTCCAATCTGAAACAATTATGATTTGGGGATTTTAATAAATATATAAGGATCTTTTATACTAAAAATTACAATAAAAAATACATCATTTGACCAATTTAGTTTCCAATTTAATTTACACCCGAATGAGCATTTTTTTTAAAGGGCCACATTGTTTAATCCCTTTTAGAAAAATTTAAAAATTTTCACATTTATTTCATTCAAAAATCATGCTTTAATACCAAAAATCATTATTTTTTTCTTTAACATTTGTATTTTTAACAAAAATAGGAAGTTTCAGGCATTACTAGGGGCTGCTTCGTTCATCGGGCCCCCAGGGACAAAAACCGGCAACCCTATTTTCGGCCAGAATCCTTCCACCCAAAAACCCTTTAAAACCCCAGTTGGCCTAGCACAGATTTACCCTACCCCTCGAAAAGAAAACACAAATCCTCCTACTTAATTTGATTTTTTTTTTTCAATTTTTTCAAATTCTTGTGCATCCTACTTCAATCTTGTTTTCTTTCCCTTTCCCATGATTGCATGTTGGAAATTTTAAATTTCAATTTGCTTAGAAATTTGGATGAAATGGAGAGAAATTTTGGGTTTTTTTTTTATCAATTTTTGAATTTGTTTTTTTTTTCTTCTCTCTCTATTTTAATGTCTTTTATATATATATTTCTTATTTGCTGACATTGAAAGAAAGGGTTTTTATGTATTTTTTTCCTTCCTTTTTTTTATTTTTTTTTTAGCTATTTAAAATAATATAATATAAATGTACATTTTTTTTAATTTTAATTTTTCCATATTAATTTATTTATAGCCCATTTTAATTCTTTTTATATTTTATATATTTATTTTATTTTATTTTTAGATTAACATATATTTTATAACAAAATATTATATAATTTTTAAATATACATTGATTTTTCCTTATTTCACACCACAAAAAACACACACACACCATATATATATTATTTAATTTTTAAAATTATTGCTTAAGTTTAGTTATCAATTTTCCCCCTTAATAGTTTCGTCGTCGAAACTAAAACACGGGTACAACTTAATGTATTTTTATTTCCCACACTTTAAAATTTCAAAAAAACTTGAATTAAGTGAGGCCATACTATTTATACCTTTAAGGGGGACAAAGTTATTGTTTAGAATAATCTGGATTTTTAGTCCTCATATATCTTTCTTTTTCCATTGGCCCCCTCCCTTTATATGGCTATTTAAAGGACTTTATAATTAATATCCCGTTTCTAAGTTGCTGTGACCTGCCCAAAAATGGTAAGGGATACCCTTTCATATGTCATATTCTCCTAGAGTTTTTTGGGTAGATTTCTAAACAACTGTCGGATCGCACACATTTCTTCAATGAAGACACATGGAAACATTAGGATATGGTTTATCTCAGTAGGTAACTAAAAGTTTATATGCCACGCTCCAATCCTCCCAAAAATTTCTGGTAGGGAAACCAAATAATGAGGACTAATTTCCTTTTACCAATTTTCCTTGACCCCCTTATAGGTGAACTTTCAGAACAAAAAATTTCCTAACTTGAAAACTCTAAGGGTTTTTCGCTTTTTATCAACATAACTTTTCTGCTACTTTGTGCTTTTTTGCATCTGGCCTTTATCACAGGATTTTATCCTTCGCTCTGGAGCATTTCGGTCCCATACTTGTTTCTCTCCATCTCATCCTAATAAATGGGGATCTACATTTTCTTCTTATAGGGCTTTTTTATTGGGGCCATCTATATAGTACTATGTTTGCTGTTTTTATATGCAAACTCGATTTAGTGGCAATGTTCATCCCAATTACCCCAAAAAACCCTGCTCTCAACAATCTCAAGTATTTTTTTTGGGTTTCTCTGTTTGACATCTGTCTGGGATGAAAACTGAAATGAACTTCATTTGGTACCATACTTCCGTAGGGTTTGCCAAAATCTAGAAAGATTTTGGATCTCTTTCAAAACAATAGAAATGGTACTCCAGAATCCCCCACTATTCCTTTTATTTTATAACGTTGCTAAGCGAGATAAGGCATGCTCTTTTGATTGGAAGGAAAGGGCTGATTTATCAGCCTATAAACGATTCCCAAAAAAAAAAATTATGCTTTTTCTGGTTTCCCCAGTAAAAATAACAAAATCCATGGAAATCTGCTCCCACTTCCATTTAGGAATGGAGAGGGGTTTTAAACCCTCCAGGTTTTTTGATTTCTCTCTTTAACTTTTTTGGCAAGTGCTACACTTTGCCAATATCGCATGTTTCTTTACCCGGCCACCATTTAAATGATTTTACATCCCGTACATTTTTGCTTCCTGGTGGTTTGATTAATGGTATGGTGAGCTTCATCTAGAATTGCTTTTTTTGGGTCTTTTTATTGTTGGTCCATAATCTACCTTTGAATCTTAATACTCTTTTTTTCTCACACATATAAATTCGGGATTCTAATCATACATTTCCCAACTTTTTTCAAATTTCCCATCAGTTAGCGTGCTTTCCCCAATCTGTCTTTCTTTTAGGCCCGATACTAAACTATTTAATCTTGATTCACTCTGGGGATATAATTTCTACTTTAAATGCTTTAATCCCTCAAAATTTCCACTCTATCAGTGAAATTTAAAGTTTCCAATTCCTACACTGTTTCCTAATTAATGCATTAGCAACTACATTTGCTTTACTAGGTTTTATAGTGAAATGGGAGATCATAAACCTTTCATCAATTCCACCATCGCGTTTGTCGCATTTCAATCTTTTTGAGTAAGGAGTATTTCAAATCTTTTAATTTGGGAAACAACCATTTTTACCATAGAATAATGTCTCAATTTTTAAGCAATTTTATTAGCCAACTCCAAATCTTTAGTTTGGGTTATTTTGCTCATTTTGGTTTCAATGACGGGAAGCATATTCTATAACTTTGTCATCCTGCATCAATACATACCCTAAAAACCAAACTGAGAGGCATCAAAATTTAAGCATAACACCGTTCTTTAGGAATGGCCAAATAGGAGCTGAAAAATTATCTCCTCTTTAATTCCTGAAAAACTTTGCTCCATTGGCATCCATTTAAATTTGACTCCTTTCTCATCAATTGAGTCGGGGTAAAGCATCTTTGAAAATCTTTCAAAAATTTTCCTGTAATTTCCTGCATACAAGAAAACTTCTTACTCCTGTGTGTGGTAGGAGGAATCCACTATGTGATGTTTTAATCTTTGCAGGATCTATTGATATTCCAGAACCTGACACAATATGGCTTAAGAAATGCAATCTGGTCTAGCCAAAAATCACATTTCTTCACTTAGCATACAACTGTTTATCCTGAGGAGTTTGCTAACACCTTTCTTATATGCTTAGCGGGTCCTCGTTACTCTTTAGAATTGATCAATGTAGCATCAATGTTTATAACTACAAAGTAATATAATATTCTTTTATAACCCTATTCATCCTATCCATAAAGGCAGCTGAGGGAGTTAGCTCAAACCAAAAGGCATCACCAGAAAATTATAGCTGACCATACCTGGTGCGAAAAGGCAAGTATTAGTATTTGTATGTCAACCTCCTTTCACCTTTGATTGATGTTATCCAGATTGCCAGATCAATCTTCGTGATATACAGCAGCTGTGTTGGGGATCAGCTAGCTCAAGAGTTCAAGAGTCAAAGTCAATGACCCGTTACATGGGTATTGGAGGTTCATTGACAGAGCCAGAGCTATGCGGATGAGAGGAGGCTTTGCAAGGGATTAGTTGATGGAGCTTGCCAAGAGAAGGATACGGAAGAGAATGAAGGAATCAATTCGGAATCTTCACGGCTTCTTTTCACGCGTGTATCATGACGTGTATAATTACACGGCCTTACTGCACGGCCAGCGGGCCAACGCCTGGGTCCCAGTCGAAATTTGCACAGATGAATAACACGCCAAATGGCACAGTCGTGTTTATGAAATCCGTGTACTTGTGCTCGTCTTATTACACGGGACACATACACGGCCTAGAGGCACTGCCCGTGTATAGACCGTGTACACTTTTTTTTTTTTTGGGGGGGGTTCGTCGCCATGACCAGCATCTTCACACGGTGGAAGACCGACGTGTATGGAGGCCGTGTACTACGCGTGTGTTTTTTATTTCACTTAGTATAAAATACCCTCTTGTAGAAACGTAGGGTAAGATTATTACGGATATTTCATTATTGAATACACTTTTGAGAGCTCTCTCTCTTTTGTTCTTTGCTGAAAAGAACTCTTTTTGATTTCTTCGATCAAACGCTTGGGAAGTCATCTTGTTACTTAGTTTTTCAATCAACAGGTGTGGTTGGGGTCTAGTTCTGTTCATTGCTTGTTCATGACGATTCTTGGGAATCCGATTTCAAATCATGATCGAAGGGGTTCTAGGATTAATATACCTAGGCGTTCGCATCATTTGGTATCAGGAGGCTCTCGGCTTCTGATTCAAGTATTGCTATCCTTTTTTATTATTTATCGGTGTCTTCAAAAAAAAAAAAAATCTTCTGAAATTGTTTCATATATATATTCTTCAATTGTCTGGAAATTCGTCAAGAATATTGCTATTGTTCTGTTGTTGTTCTTCGAATCCTCCTGAGCAAGCAAATTCGGTTGCCTTTTTTTCCAATGCGGCCATTGCATATTCGCAGAATATTAGCTTAGGTTTAAAAAAAAAAAAAATAAGAGAAGAAGAAGAAGAGTAAATTCGTTTAAAAAAAAAAGGAGAACATTTCAGTAATCCCAGTATCTATATTTATCATCATTCATGGGTAGTCATTGTGTCCCCTATTGGAGCCTTGTCCGTGTTTCCCTTAAGTGGCTGTTGAATTGGAACCGTTTGTTTAAAAAGTGAGTTGCTTAGTGGTTTAGTTAAAGAATTTTTGATGGGTTCTTGATTAATAGATGCCTATAAGAGCGAGTTGTGAGGATTAATCTATTTAGTGAACGAAACAAAGAGTGAATTCCATCTTTGAGTGTAAAACAGTGTTGTGAGGGAGATGAGAGAAAGTGTGAGGTTTATTTTTTTTATTTTATTTTGTTTGGTTGTGTTATTCTAACCCTTTTGTTGCTGCAATATGTCTGATCAAGTACCTAATGGTGAGAAGGGAGGCGTAGATAAGAATTGATGTTTAAGGCAAGTATTCGGTGAGATGAGAAAAAATGCTGAATGCTGAAATGAGCATTGTTTCATGAGAGTTGGATAAGATTGGAGCAGAGTAGGGTTCCGTTCTAGGTAGTAATGGTGGGGGAGAAGAACTAATAGGCATTCATGAGGTGGAAGTGTGTATAGAAGAGAATGATGGCTACTGATTTAGGGGAATATGGTTTCATGAGGGAGAGAAGAGTACACCTACGGCGAGATGGGTATTTGGGTAGTATTAAGATGAGATACCTCTTTCAAGGGAGAGAAAGTATGTTCCAGCATGTGTATTTGGGTAGTGGAGAGAAAAGGTGGTCCATGTATTTGATTGCCATAATTTTAGTGAGGAGAAGAAGATAAAGTTTATGCATTTTGAATTTTTTGATTTATGCCAGTGTTTAGGGTGGGATCGCTGGTGCGTTAATAGGAGAAGGTATGGTGAGAGGCCTGTTGGCACTTGGAATTGAGATGAAAACAATTTTGCGGAAGAGGTTTATCCCTAGTCATTATTATAGGGATTTGCCATAGGGAAATTACAGGGGTTGACAAAGGGTCCTCCAAAAGTGTAGAGGGACTATTATAAGGAGAGGGAGATAGCTATGTTAGAGCTAACGTGGATGAGGGAGGGAAAGGGGGGGGGATAATTGGGAAAGGCTACAATGGCTTAGATTCCTCAATTGGTTTTGAATAGGGAGATCGCTGATGTAGTGACTTACAACATTATGTGGACTATTGAGGAATTGCTGCATAAAGGCGATCAAGGTAGGAAGCAGTTGAAGTATAAGGGGAATTCTAAATCTTGGGCGACTCGAACTCTTCATGGAAGTCAAATTGGAAGAAGACCACTGCAAGACTAAAAACCAAAAAGAGTTGCGAAGGCCAAAAGTTCAGTTTACTTCCTTAAAGGTAAATCTGGACACTAAACCCTATTCACTAGAACTCGTGATGTCAAAATGTTTCAGGTGTCAGGGTTAGACATATTGAATCTAAATGTCCAAATCAAAGGACCATGATCATTCAGGGGGGGGGGGGATAATAGGCATAGATGTGGTAGAGTATTAGTTCAAAGATGATGAGAAGATTCCACCTTGGAGGATTGTTGTGACAGTGTGGAGGTTTGAGGGACCGTATGAGATGGGGAATGGGGGAATTGCTAGTTTCTAGGCGAAGTCCTTAGTACTCAGCTAAGTGAAGGGAAGGGGTTGTTTAGCTCGTGAGCATATTTTTCACACCCAGTGTCTTGCTGCAGAAGAGGTATGCGCTTGATCATTGATAGTGAGTAGATGTACTAACGTTGCTAGTACCTTATTGGTTGATAAGTTGAGGTTAAAAAACTTCGAAGCATCCGAAACCATACCGGTTACAGTGGTTGAATGGTGTGGGGAAGTGAAGGTGACCAGGCAGGTTTCCTTATTTCATTTTCTATTGGGAGTTATCATGATGAGGTGATGTTTGATGTACGTTCCCATGCAGGCTAGTCACATATTGTTGGGGCGACCATGGCAGTTCGATCGGAGGGTAAATGCATATGTAATGGATACAAGAAACCATACTCTTTTGTTTTTAACAAGAGGAGAAATGTTGGTTCGACTCCCCAGAAAACCATGGGAGAGGCTTGTGAGGATCAAGTGAGGGCTGCTAGCAAAAGAGTTTTAGAGAGATAATACTTGAGTGGACAAGAAAAGAGTGAAAAATGAGAGAAAGCGTGAGAGGCCAAATTGTGAGCCTAGTGTGGGGGTGGGGGAGAGTGAAAGAGCTTTACACACTGAGGTGGAGAGAAAATTGAAAGGTGAGAGTGGGGTTGCAGAAAAACTGAGGTTTAGAGTGAAATAGTGGCAGGAACAACTACTTGTACTCATGTTCAAGGATTTTTATTTTATTACTACTGAACCTTAACTCTTCTTTGCCAAGTGTGGTTGTGTATCTTTTGTAGGAATATGAGGACTTGTTTCCTGACGAGGAGGTACCATAGGGAATTGCCTCCAATAAGAGCATTGAAGCACAAGATTGACTTTATCAAGGTTGTTTCATTCCTTAATCGAGCCAGTTTATCGGGGCCAATCCTGAAGAAGTAGAAGAAACTAAGGAGATCCAAAGGCCAGGTTGATGATCTAGTAGAGAGGGGTTTGTGAGAGAAAGCCTCAGTTCCAGCTCAGTTCCTGTCTCCTGGTTCCCAAGAAGGATGGAACTTGGCGCGTTGTGTGTGGAGACTGTCGAGAAATCAACAAGATCACAGTTTTTTTAGTATAGAATCATCCTATCCCTCAAGACTGGATGGATATGCTTGATGAGGGTTGATGGTGCTCCTGTTTGTTTTCCAAAGGATTATAAGAATGGTTATTACAAATTTGCATGAATGTGGGAGATGAGTTTGAAACGGCTTTTAAAACTAAACTTGGTTTATATGACGTGGAATGGTTAATGCCTTTTGGATTAACAAATGCGCCTAGCACATTTATGAGGTTGATGAATCATGGTTTCTTCGCGTTTTCATGGAAATTTTGTTTGTTGTCTACTTGATGATATCTTAGTTTACAGCACGACTTTATGAACATGTTCAACTTTTTACAAAGTGTTGGTTTACTGTTTTTGCTGAGGAAAACAAGTTGTATGATAACTTGAAGAAGTGCACCTTTTGTATGGAATCTGTGGGTTTTTCTTGGATTTGTTGTAGGGTTGCAAATGGGTGCGTATGGATGTTAGATACGTGTGAAGGCGATTCAGGGAGTGGCAGCACCTTGGAACGCCGGTGAGGTCAGAGCTTTCATGGGATTAGCAAGTTTTTTAGGGAGGGTTTGTTAGGGTCCTTTGTTCTATTGCTGCTCCTTTAATGATCTTGTTAAAAGAATGCTGAGTTTAGGTGGTACTAAAGTGCTTGAGGAGGCATTTTATGGGTTTGAAGGTAAGTGACTAATGCACATTACTTTTCTACCTAATTTTGAGAAAGTTTTTGAGATTGAATGCGAAATGCTTCTTGGGAAAGGTATCGGTGGTGTTTTGCATGAAGGAATCCAAAACCAATTGCTTACTCTTAGCGGAAAAAACTCATGGCGCTGCATTAAATTACCAAGTCTTTGACAAGGAGTTATAAGGCTTTGGTGAGGACCTTGCAAACTTGGCAACATATACCTATGGCCCTAAGGAGTTCATCATTTCATTTCGATCATGAGAGTTTGAGTTTCTGAAGATCAAGGTAAGTTGAAACAAGAGTGTATGCAAAGTGGCTAGGGTTCATTGAGACTTTCCCGTATGTGATTAAATACAAGTAAGGAAAAAGAGAATGTGGTGGCTGATGCACTTTCTCGAAGGTTTTCACTTTTGACTTCTTTGTATACTCGATTGCTTGGATTTAATCATAAGATTTGTATGAGACTGATGCTGATTTTGGTTCAAAATTTGGGGCTGCTTGTGCTGAGTCTGGATATGTGTCTTATATAGGTATGATGTCGGTACTTGTTTAAGAAAGATGGGTGTGAGTGCCTAAAAAGTTCTGTGTGTGATGCTTGTGAGGGAAACACACGGGGGTGGTTTAATGGGAACACTTGGTGTTGCAAAGACTTTGGATATTTTGCATTGTAATGAACATTTTTATTGGGAAAAATGAAGCGTGATGTGCAAACTATGTGTGACAAGTGCATTACATGTAAACAGGCTAAATCCAAAGTAATGCCCCCATGGAGAATTTACATTCCATTACCCGTGCTAATCAACCCTGGACTGACATTTCTATGGATTTTGTGTTAGGGTTACATGGTCTTTCAAAGTGGAAAAGATAGATATTTGTTGTTGTTGATAGGTTTTTGGTAAGATGGACTAACTTCATTGCCTGTTCTAAAATAATGATGCAGAACATATTTGCTGATTAGTTTTTTAGAGAGATTGTGGCGATTGCATGGCTTGGCCCAATTTATTGTGAGTGTTAAGGGGAATGTGAAATTCTTGAGTAATTTTTAGCGTTACTTTGTGGAATAGGATAGGCACTAAGTTGTTGTTCTCTACTGTTGCACATCCTTAAACTGTGGACAGACCGAAGTAGTTCAATGGGACTCTTTCAACCCTGTTGCGTGGTGGCTATGAATTCATAAAAAATTTGAAACAATGGGAGGCAATGTCTACAACATGTCGAATTTGCATTTAATAGGACTGTGCATTCCACTACATCTTACTCTCCAATTGAAGTTGTGGTATGGTTTTAAATCCCTGTGTATCACTAGATATTTTGCCTTTTGATGTAATGAATTTGTTGATCTTGATGGAAAGAAAAAGGCAGAAATTTGTGCGAATTTGCATGGCCAGGTTCGATGCTACATTGGAAGATGAATGAGCATTATGCTTGACAAGCCAATAAGGGTCGTGTGAAAGTTGTCTTTCATCAGGAGATTGGGTGTGGAGCTCGTGTGCACCTGTGAAAGGATGCGATTTATCCGAACAGCGAAAATCTAAGTTTTGACACCCTAGGGGAGATGCGCCATTCCAAGTGTTGGAACGCATCAATGCTAACGCTAACAAGGTTGTTGACTTACCAAGTCACTATGGTATGTAAGCGAACTTTTAATGTTTGTCTGAGATTATTATATGATGCAGGTGATTCGAGGAAGGAAAGGAATGATGGGGAATCAGCTAGCATCAAGAGTTCAAGAGTCAAAGTTCAATGACTCGTTACATGGTATTCGGAGGTTCCATTTGACAAGAGCCAGAGTAAGCGGAATGAGAGAAGCTTTGCAAGGATTAGTGATGGAGCTGCAAGGAGAGGTAACGGAAGGAATGAAGGAAATCAAATAGATCATAAACGCTTCTATACACGGCGTGTATCATGACCGTGTATACTTACATGACTAACAGCACGGCAATGCGGCACAACGTGTGTCCCAGCCGTTGTAATCATGTCGAAATTTCTCAGATGAATACACGGCAAAATTAACGGTAGTGTTGAAACCATGTACCGTGCTCGTCATATACAACAAACAAATACAACGGCCATAGGAGGCACAGCCGTATATGAGAACATGTACTTGTTCGTCGAATGCCCAGCATCCTTCACGGCTTGGAGACACGGCCGTGTACTACGCGATGTGTTTTATTATTTCTTAGTATTAATAAACCCTCTTGTAAGATACGCTAGGGTATGATTATTACGGTTATTCATTTTTGTATACACCGTTTGAGAGCTCTCTCTCTTTTTGTTCTTTGCGACAAGAAAAACTCTTTCGATTTCTTCGGGGAATAATATATTATGCTTGGGAAGTCATCTTGATAACTTTTTTTCAATAACAGGTGTGGTTGGGTTCTAGTTCAGTTCATCGTTTGTTCCCAAGGCGATTCTTGGGAATCCGATTTCAATCACGATCGACGGGTTCTAGGTTTAATATACCTAGGGTTCGCATCATGCTGCCTTCATTGATCAATTAAGTCATCAATCCGGGGTAATGATATTTATTCTTGATGGTTTACTTATTCAACTCGTGGTAATCTATACACAAACGTAGACTACCATTCTTTCTTTTTCACAAATAACACCGGTTGCCACCCCAAGGTGGACATACTGGACCTTAGAAAACCCTTATCCAATATTCCTGCAACTGCTTTTTCTACTCCATTCAATTCTATAGGAGGCCATATAATTAGGAGCTTTGGATATAGGTTTCGTTACTAACATTACCCTCATGCCGAATTTAACTTCTCTCATCTGTGGGGAAAGCCTAGTATTCTTCAGTTAGTTTCTTTTGGGAATTCACATACAACTGGGATATCCTCATCTATTCTCTTTACATTGTGTATCTACCAATGAAGCCAAATATCCTCTACATACCTTTCTTCAATAATTTCTTGGCTTTGTTTGCTGCTATGATCTTTGTAATTGAATCGCCTTATTCATTCTCGAAACTGGAAATGCTTCCTACATCTGGTAGACAAAAATCTACCCTTTATCCTGACAATTCTAGATGCACCTTATCCCTGGCAGCCAATCTATGCCAAGGATAACATCATACCCTTTCATATAAGAATAACCAAATCTCAACTGGTAATTGCCGCCCTTCAATCCCCACAATTTCCATTCTCCATTGATAACCTGTATCCTCTCCCCTCAAGAAGAGTACTTACCACATATTCACATTTCAGACTCTTCAATAGAGCCCATTTTTCCGTCTCCCCTTAGTTTTAAACGCAAAAAAAAGGGGTTGCCCAGTGTAAAACAAGGATAAGCATTACATCTAATCAAATCACCCCCAAAAATCAAAAACACTAATTCCCCCTTCCAAATTTTATTGTTAACTCCACCAATGACAAAAAAGCATAGTAACCCACAGCTTAATTATTCAGGAAAAACCCCCAAAACACTCTTATATTCAATTTGCTTTACACACTTACCCCCTACAAAAGGCTATATTCACAAAAATTTTTTTTTTAACCCCAAAGAAAAAAACAATTTTACATTGTACACATTAAATTCATGTCACCCCCACATTCAGCATTTTTCCCAAAATTTTGATTCTTCTTTAATTCAATTAAAAAAATTTAAAAAGCATCAGCATCCCTAACAAAAAATTCACCCCCTTACATATTTACACTTTTACATTTACTTTTCCCATATAGTTTTTAAAGGTTTTTTACTTAAAAAATTTTAACCCTAAAAATTTTAATAAGTTTAGTAGTCTTACCCTACTACATCACCCACATTGCGGGCTCTGCTGTTTTTAAAACAAAGTTCGTCCCTGAGTCTGAGGTGCGGCTACCCCTCCTGGATTTGGGCATCCGGGGGGGGGGGGCCCCTGAGTCTAAGCCGGGGTCTGTTGACCCCCTTTCCACCCCCCCCCCCGGGGCCAATTAGGGAATATACCAAAGCCACGGGTTTAAACATTGGGGGCCTTAGGTTCTGCATTCCCTAGCAATGTGTCCTCTACCCCACTCTATAACTTTTCCTTCACCCGAGGAATTCATTAGCCTTGTGACCCCCTTTTACACTTCCAGCACACTATGTAAAAATTGATTCCTCTGGGGGGGGACTGGGGGTTTTACTGCTTTTTTGGGTTTTTTCCTTTACCCTTTTCCTTTTTTTCCCAAAACTCCCCCCCCCCTTTTTCTTTTGTTGAAGGCCCCCTCCATACCCTTCTATCCCTCCCCCTTTTCCCAAGTATAGGGGGTTCTTTTAAAAAATCCCCAAATAAGTCCCCCCCCTTTAAACTTTTTTTTGGGCCCCCCCTGAAAAAAAATTTCCAGCCCGAAAAAAAATTTTTTTAGCTTTTTACCTCTTCATCATTCAAAGGCCAATGGAGCAAATTTAAAAAATTTTTGTAAACTCTCCCAATCCTTTAGCCCCCCCTTTTTTTTTAAAATTAAAAAAAATTTTTTCCCTCATTTTATTTGTACCGGGGGGAAAATGGTCGGGAAAAATCCTTAAATGGGGCCCCAAAAAAAATTTGGGAGTTTTAAATCACCCCTTTTGTGATCCCCACCAATCATGTGCATTTCCCTTTTAATTATGCGATGGGGTCCCCTTTTTTTCCTGGGAAATCATCCCCCGGGGAAAAAAGCTCTTTTAGGGATTTACCAATTCACACTGTAGGGGGGTTTTCTAGACTTTCCCATCAAAGGGTTTTACAACCCTCTGTACCCTGGCTAGTTTACCCCCCCCTGATCCCGGGATAATTTAAACCCAAATTTTTTGCAAAAACCAACCATCTGTTTTTTTGGTTTTTGTGGAGGGGGTGGAGGTGGTGGAAAAAACCCCCCCTTTTTGATTTTGGAGGGCCCAAATTTTCCCTTTCCCCCTTTTCCTTTCTACCTCCCTCGCCCTTTTTAAAAATTTCCATTTTTTAAATAAAATTTAAACAAATAAGTCATTTGAATCAAAAATCAAACATTTAAAAATTTTTAAACAAGTTTATGTATTACAAAAACCAAAAACTCCAATTTGGTAAGTCAAATCAATTAACAAATTTTAAAGTTTTTACCCACCAAAACCCCCCCACAAAGCCCCCCGGGGTTTAATAAAAACCCAAAACCTAAGCTTTTAATACCCCCCTGTAGCACCCCCTACTAGGTCTGTTTCCCAAAACCCTTTTCCCAAAATTTGGGGAACTATCCTTGGCCCTTGAGGGGGGTTTTGCTATCGTCCAAATTGGGAAAAGGGGGAAAATTTTGTTTAAAATTAAAATGTAACCCCAAACCCCGTAAAAATTTTTAAAAAACTCCTGTAAAAGGGGGTTAAAAACGCTACTTTTTTATCCACATATATCTAAAAAAAGTTTTAAAAATCTCTTGTACATCATAAATAATTTTATCCCCTCGGGATTTTTTTTCCCCGGGGGAAAGTCCATCCCCCTTGTTAACCCTTACCTTTTAAGTGGCTAAAAAGATTAAAAAACCCAAACCTTTTTAAAAAACACAAATATTTACATTCAATTGAAAAAACACCTATAGATTTTTTCAAATAAACAGAGGTTCCAAAAAAAAAAAAAAGGGGTTTCTTTGCCTTTTTTGCCTTCCCAAAAAAACCAAGCCTCCCAATAACTTTTTTTTAAAAACCCTTGTACCTGAGGTTGGAAAAAAAACACAACCCCTAGTTTTAAAAAACCCAAAGGGTATAAAATCAAGAACCAGTAAAAAAAACAAAAAAAACACATAATGAATAAACCAATATTACCAAATACCTCAAATGATTACTAAAGCAAGCAAGTTTTAAAATAAATTATACTGCAAAAAACCCAAAATTTAATTTTTTTTACATTTTAAAAATCACCAGGATTTTACTTATAAAATTTTTTCCCCTTAATTCCATTTTTTAAATCAAAAACCTTTTTTGGAGACCTTTTTCAACCTCCTTTTACTAAGGGGAACAAATTTTTTTCATTTTTTCCCAGGCAAACCCCTTTTAATTGGTAGTAAACTACCCTCATGTATTTTTTAAAATTAAATGTTTTCTAAACCCCCTTTAGAACCCTTTTACTCTTTTTATTTTAAAAAACTTTTGCTCCCTTTCCCCCGCCCCGAAAAAAAGGGGGGGGCCCATCCCCTTAGGCCCCTAACCGGGGGCCCGAAAAAGTCCCAAAAAACCCTGGGGTTTGACTAAAAGGGCTCCAAAAAATTACTAGGGGGGAAAAAGGGGTTTTCAAAAATTAAAAGGTTTTTGGTTTAGTAGGTTTTTTACCCCAAACCCATTTTTTATCCATTTTTTTTTTTTTTCCCTTTTCCAAGACAAAATGTAGAACAAAAACCCTTTTTTAAAAACCCCCCTTTTGCTAAAAAAACCCAACATTACTCACAATCTTTAAGCATTCAATAATTTAAGTTCTTTAAACCCCAATACAATCGGGTTTAGTAAAAATCAAATCCCCCCCCAAAAATCCTTTTCTGGGGTTTTTTTAGAATTTTCCCCCCCTTTTTTTTTTTTTTTCTAATCCTCTATCATGACACAAAACCAGCCCCAGCAAACCAATGAAATTCAACAACCCCCCCCTGAAATTGATCACTAAGTGACGACGGGTAATTTAACCCAAAAAAAGTATTTAATTATCAACCACTTTTCCCCCAAAAAAATTTAAAGGGGGGGACTCCCCAAACAATTTACCAAACCCCAAAAAAGTCCCCGGCAAATTTCCCCTTTTTCCCCTTACTCAAAAGAAAACCAAATCAAATTTATCCCAAAACCAAAGTTACCTCTTTTGCTCTTTTTAACCCTAAATTGCAAAATTTATTTTTTTAAACCCCTTTAAAATTTCCCCCCAAACCCCAAACCCAAAAAAATTTTTCCCCAAAATTTTTTAAAAAATTTTTAAAAAACTATACTAGCTTTTATTAAAATTTAAAAAGAAATTAAAAAATTTTTGATCTGATTTTTTTTAAAAATTTTTGGGTTTTAAAAATTTATCACATTTTTGCACCAAAAACTCCCTTTTTTTTTTGGGTAAAAAACCCCAAAACTTTTTAAAATCAATTTTGCTTCAATGAACCTCAATGAACATAAAATTCAATAATAAAAAACAAATTCTTTTTTTTTTTAAAAGGATTTTTTTGGCCAGAAAGGGAAAAAGCTTGAAAAATTCACTAAAAAAAAAAAACACCCCAAAAAAATTTGAACAATTTATTTGGCCCCCAAAAAAATTTTTTTCCCAAATTTAAATTTTTTTGAAAAAAGGGCCCATTTTTTAAGGAAATTTTTTAACCCAAATTTCAGAAAAAAAAATTATTCTTTAATATTCATAAAAAAATTTTTCCAAAAAACCCAAAAATCTAATTTTTCATAACATTTGATTTTTTTTAAAAAAAAAGGGAAGTTTGGCTTACTGGGGGCTCCCTTCCCCGGCCTCCGGCCCCAAAGCCGGAAACCCCCTTGTCGCCGGAATCCTCTCCCCCCAAAACCTTAACCCTGTTTTTGGCCCTAGACCCAGATTTCCCCCCCCCTTTTCGAACGAAAACAAAATTCCCCCCCTTTTAAATTTTTATTTTTTTTTTCAATTTTTTAAATTTTGTTGCTCCAAACTTAAAATTTTTTGTTCTTTTTCCCTTTTCCTTTTTTTTTATTTTGGGGGAAAATTTTTTTTTTAATTTGCCCAAATTTTTTTGGGGGAAAAAGGGAGGATTTTTGGGGTTTTTTTTTTTTTTTTTTTAAATGTTTTTTTTTTTTTTTCTCTCTTTATTCAAAAGTTATTTTATTATATAATTTAATTTTAAATTAATTTTAAAAAAATTTTAAAGAGGGTTTTTTTATTTTTTTTTTTTTTTTTTCCCTTCCTTTTTTTTTTTTTTTTTTTTAAATAATTTAATATAAAAATTTTTTTTTTTTTAATAAATTTTTAAAAGCCCATTTTTAATATTTATTATTATTTTTTTTATTTTTTTATTTTTATTTTTTTTTTTTTTAATTTTTTTTAAAAAAATTAAAAATTTTTTTACCTTAAAACAAAACATATATTTTTTTATTTTTTTTTTAAACCTTTCATTAAGTGGCTTAAGAGAGAATTTCTCTAATTATCTACTCTTTACCAACAATTTAGTTGGTAGTAATTTTGTTACCTTATTTGAATTTATCATACCACAAAGTGGTTTTAACCACATTCACAATCTCCCACTTAAAGCCACTTTTGGTGAATTTGAAAAAAACTTTCTCTTCATGTTGAATATGTATCTAATAAGCCATAATGGGGATTGACACCATATAAACTTGTTAGCATTTATTGGTTTTGTAATGATATTTGCTATGTTGTCTTTAGTGTGAATCTTTGCAAGTCCACGCTTCCTTTTCTACTACTTCTCTAATAAAGTAGTATTGAACTCCTATGTGCTTTGTACTTGAATGAAAGGTTGGATTCTTTACAATGTGCAAGGCACTTTAACTATCATAATACATAGGAATCTTCTATTTCTTGTGCTTAAGTTCTTCCAATAACCTTTGAATCAAAATCGCTTCCTTAAATGATTGTGCCGCTGTCATATATTCAACTTCTATAATAGATAGAGCTATGATAGTCTATAATTTAGATAACCAACTTGTGGCTCCTTTTGCAAGTATGAACAATAACCTATAGTAGATTTTCTTTTATCAAGATTACCTGCAAAATTTGAAATCAACAAATCCTCTAACAATTAACTTTAATCCTTCAAAACATAATGCAACATTTGAGGTTCCTTTAATGTATCTAAGGATCTTCTTAACAGTATTCCAATGCTCTCTACCAAGATTTACCATAAAATGACTAACCATTCCAACTGGTTGAGCAATATCTAGTCTCATATCGATCATTGCATACATTAGGCTTCCCACAACTAATGCAGTAATCAAGACATTTCCATCCTCTCCTCTTCATTGCTAGGACACATACTTGAGGATAATTTATAACTGACAAGAAGTGGAGTAGAAGTTGCTTATAGTCTTGCATGTTCAAGCATTGTAAAACTTTTTATATAGTGGAGTATAATTGATGTTTCGTGTTTTGAAAATTATTAATATTTTAAGATACACTTTGAGAATTCTAGTTTAAGTCATTTTGAAGATCGAATTCCAATATTTCAACAATTCAATCTTCCTAATTTCTTCTTCCATATATAACCATAGATGTTACATATAGAACTTGTAGTGAGCTTCAGGATTAAATTTGTAATAGTAACATTTGACAAACTCAAGTAGATTGCTTTTCTATACAAGATTTTGTGGTGGAAAATAATCATTATGATTTTTATCTCATGTTGTGAGTTGGATGTCTTTATGATAAAATTATTATAACTATTTAACAACATGATTAGGAAAAATTTAGCATTTGTCAAAACCAAAATAAGATCTATTAGACACACTTAAAAGTTTTATTGACACTACAAATTAGTTCGTATAACAAATTGTATAAGATGGTTATAGTAGTGTGCCTAAATATAAAAAATCAAAATAAAAAAGCCTATACAATACATGATGTAGCAACATTTTCTTGGATACTCAACATATCATACATCACTCTATAGTATTTTATTTTTATATCATAATCACTTACCTCTCTTCTCACACTTGTTTACTCTCTCATGTAATAATGCTTCTCTCTTAGAACACACACAAAATAGGATTAAACCTATTTAAAAAAGAAGCTTAGCCTACGCATTTGTGGTCCACAACATGTCATCCATGCTAGGCTGGAGAGTGCTATTTTTATTCACAAATTTTACCTACTTCATATCCATTCTCAAACACCATAAAGTTATGTTATCAACCACTAATTAAAGAAAATCTAGAAAGTGATTCTTACATAGGAGGTTCTAGAGAGAGGAAGAGCCATATATTCATTATCTAACGTAAATTTGTAGCACCCAACATGAAAAAAATGGTGGATTAAACAAATTCAAGCGCCCACAACGTTTGGTCTTGTCACGGTGGACCAACATTAGCAACGATGGCTTGAAAATACATAGTAACGAAATGGAGACTTTAATTACCAACTTTTTTAAATCTCGACCCAGATAAAATATACAAGCAGAGGACAAAGGACAACGTTGCGTGGAAGGAAAGAGTAAGGTGATCAGTTTATTTATCCATAAACCTGTGGATCGTCATTGCTGTGCAAGTGACAATATTGTGTGCAAATGAATTGTATTCGTACAAGCTTCAATTGAAGGTCCAAAATTCAATACTAGATAGAAAGTGCCCACGTAACGGCTCTTTTGAAATTAATGTTGGGATAATAGTCTTATGTCAATTTCATAGTTGTCCAAATCAAAATGGATTCTCTTCATTTTTATTTTCTATTAATTTTTTCTTAATTTATGAATAATAGTTAAGATTGCTTATAACATCATTGTATACGCAGTATCTTAATAAGAGAGTAAATTAAAAAATATATATATATTAAGAGGATGTAAATAAAAAGGACCCAAATTCTATTACAATTGTATACGGAAAAAACCAAATTGCTGAGTAAAATCGTTAAAATATCTTTCGTATCATATAATTTAAAAATTTAAAAAAAAAAAAATTGTAATTGAAGGTACATGGGTGAGCTACAAAATAATATATGTATTTGTAATTCCTTTTTGACCAAACTTTTTATCAGACAAATTATATTGTGAATAATTAACTTTTCGATATTTCACTTCTTTTTTATTTTTTTAACTATTCTTCTACATAAATATTAGATAGTTTATCTCATTTATTTTAGACATTCATATTGTGTCCTTTTAATAGATTCCTTAACCGGTATATATACAATAAAAATTTTAACTTCCGCCAACTATTATATTTCTCCCCGCGTGTTGATTTTGGATAAAGAGAGGTTTTCTAGAACTATACGCTAGAATTCTAGGTGAAATTTGTACTTATCTTTAACATGCCTAACTTCATCCATTTCGTGGACTTTACCATCGAATACTTATATAAATAGTGTCTCCATGTTTGCATTGTTTTTGGAGACTATTTGGACCTACGAAGGCTAAAGTTATACGTCTATTTACAGCTTCTTCTTTCCTCACATACACATTATGCTATATCTAACTTATTTATATACAAAAATTTTCACCATAAACCGGATAAATGTTCGTTAAGACTCTTGTAATCCACTCATAGTTGTCAAAATACTGAAATTTTAAAGAACTAAAATCCGCTTTAGTCTCAGCTGTACAAGATCTGTCAAATGTGAAGTTTAGCACCGCGACCGACGAATCTACGAGTTTGTTGAGCTAAAATATTGATCATGGCTAGGCAAGCTCTGAGGTCCGAATCTCCATCAATAATGTCCAAATTTTAAATATAATCTTTAAATAAAATACATCATTAGTGCTAATGTGACGAAAACTTATCAATTTTTATATCGCGTCAATATACATATGGACAAAAATAAATGTATAAATATTATATTTTAAAAAAGTAAATGTATCGGTATAATTTATAAAGTTTATAAGGATAATCAATATAATTCATTTTTTTTTAATTATTTTTTCATATTAAAATTAAATAATTTATCCCATTTTTTTTTTTACATTTGTATTGTGGTTGCATATACTTCCGGTATATCCTTAGGTTTTTAACAAAGAGAGAAAACCTTGGGTATAGATTATACATAACTTCCACCAACTTTTGATTTTTGAAAAAGAGAGGTTCACTATAGGTGTACGCGAGAATGTTAAATTTATATTATCTTTGACATGCCTAACTTCGTCCATTTTGTGGAGTGTGTTGTATATGTGGTCTGAATACACCATATATTGGGGTT